>JAODAL010032574.1:0-46763 GCA_025379985.1 Phyllomedusa bahiana | reverse complement strand
TGTGAATGGTTGTGAGTTTTTTCTGTGGCTTTTATAACCTAAGTGTGTGCCTAAGAGTACATTACCCATTTGCTTTTGGGGTTTTTAATTCCACTTCCCCAGCCCTTTTTGGGTATAAAAATGAGGTTTTGTTCCCTTCCCATAGACTTTAATGGTCATGGGCGATAATCTATTATCGACTATGGGGAAAAAGTCTTGAAATTGCCGATACGACTTGACCGTACAAAGTAAGTAATTCGCTCATCACTAATTTGTATCAGCATTTTGTACATGAAAGTTTTTATATTTTAAATTTCTAGAAAAACACTTTTTTTAAAATGGGAGGGAAATCCCCCCAACTCTTTGTTTCTCTTTTTTTAATTGTATTAAATGGGGGGTTCACACAGGGTTTGCACTATGTTAAAGATTTTGCAAAAAAAGTCTTTTTGCAATATATGCCCTTTAACAGTTCCTACCTATTCCTGTTTCTGACAGCCCCCATCACCTTGAGCCACTTTTGCAATTGTGAAAAACAAATGTCTTTTAAAAACCACATTTTTTACAATAGGAATTGTAGATGCTGCATTTCACGCAAATGCCCCCAAAAATTCAAAACATGACCCTTGACCACCCTTGTCAAATGTGAAGAAAAAATGTCTTTTTAGAAACAACTTTTTTTTTTAAAAATGGACCTTAGTGTGCTGCTTTAAAGCAGCATGACCCAAAAAAATTATAAAAATGACTTTCAGCCACTGTTAAAAATTGTGGGGAGAAAAAGCCATTGAAGCCACTTTTTTTTCAAAGGAAACCCTGATTTTTAAACTGTATCTCACGCAACATACCCAAAAAACCATTACAATGCGAAAAATTTAAAGATAAAGTGAGTAAATGGAATAGGGGTTTTTTCATTAAACTTTGGTGTCTTTTACAGTCTCCACACCCAAATCCCGCAAATAAAATTTTGTGAATGGAACAAAAATTGCAGGAAAATGATCATTTAAAAAAAAAAACATTTTTTCAAGAGGACCATTTTTTTGAAAGGGAAAGTGAGTAGACGGCAACTAATCGGTGACCTCGGCAATTGGGGCCACGACATCATCAGAGATCCATGCCTGATTCATTTTTATGAAAGTCAAACGATCCGCATTATCTGTGGAAAGCCGGATGCGTTTGTCTGTACTGACTCCTCCAGCTGTGCTGAAGGTCCGCTCAGATATGACGCTGGCTGCTGGGCAGGACAACACTTCTATGGCTGGGCGAGCGAGTTTGGCCATTCATCCATTTTGGATACCCAGGGTCCGGAACACATACAAAAAAATCGGTGTTGAGACGCAGATAGTCGTGCACCATGATCTTAAGCTGGTCTCTGTGTGTTGTATGTGTGCCCTGCATTACATGCATTGGTGAGGTGGTAAATAAAGATTGCCAGAGGTCACCCATTAGGCTTCTGCCACATTGTCTGCTGCTGCTAATGCCGCTACGGCTACTTGGCACTCTACTGCTGTCACGTCGCTGATGTTGTTCCACCGTGACATTTGAAGAACGTGAAGCAGACGAAACAGATGTCTCTAGTTGATCAATCATCAAGGTCTCCATTTCCTGCATTTTACTCTCTATTTGGGTGGGTGGAAGGAAAGTGCTGAGTTTTGTTTTGTACCAGGGATCCAGGAGGGTGATGGAGCATCCAAGCACTCATGTGAGAGATGGAGCCTTGATTTCCCAAGCCTCTGGGTCGAGGGGCACTAGAAAACTGATCTTCCTCATCTTCCTCCTCCACCTCAAATTCGTGCCAACCTCTTTCCAAGACAGGGACGTCAGTAACGTCGGTGTCCAGGAATACCTCATCCTCCTCCTCCTCCGCTTCCTCCAGCACAGCTTGAACACAGCCCTAACTTGCCTCAGATGATGCACCCGAGAGCTGAGGCGCCACCTTGCACTAGCCCTGGACCCTGAACCAATGCCTAATGAAGACCGATGAAATTGTCAAACTGTCGGGCCTTGTGGATTCGACGGAGAGAAAGGCTCCGTGTCCGCATCTGTGTCCGTCTCCCCTCCTCGCGGTGGGACCTGATGTTACAGAGTGTCAACGATCGTTCCAAAAAACTAAGATCACCACAATGCCCATGCTGAAAAGGGCATGTCCGCACTGACCTTTTTGGGTGGCTTCTTCAAAACTTGCAAGGATGATGCAGAGCTCTTTAAACCGCCTCCACTCTCGGTGGCTCATCACCCCGAGGTTCGCACCCTGCTTGTCAGGCCAAGTGTCACTTCGACTGCGTAATGGCATTGCGTTTGCTGCCACAATTGCTGGAGCATGTGGAGGGGGGAAATTTCCGCGTGATGCAACGTCAACAATGAGACGGTTGATGGGGAGCCAAGCTGACGCTAAAAACACAGCCGGGGCGGGACGAAGCAGGGTGCGAACAGCGGAAGTCGAACTCAGACCTCGAGCCCCCCTCAGCAGGCAGTCCAGATTTGGGGTAGCCTTTAGAAATTTCTGGACGACAAGGTTCATGACATGTGCCAGGCAAGGGATGTGTCCAGCCTACCAATCTTAAGGGCGGCCAGCAGATTTCGACCTTTTCGCACACCCACCTTGCCTGGCACAAGGTACTTGTCACCCAGCCCAGCGCTCGGTCTCTTGCGGAGAGCCGTCCACAGCTCCTGACCTGTGTGGACGGTCTCCAAGACAGATTAATTTCAAAAAGGGGCCTGGTTTTCTTTTGGGCCCGTGATGCCACCAGAGGACCTTGGGGGAAAGAACCCTGCACCATCCCTGCGGTTTTGAACAGCGTGCGCCGAGCCTGAGACCACCGTCACCACCAGAACATCAACCCAGCTCACCCATGAGCTGTCACAGAGATTAGCGCCTTGGCCGTGCTTACTAGTCCATGTGTCGGTGGTCAGATGGATTTTTTCCAGACACAGTTGCAGACAACGCGCTTGAAATTTTAGATGACAGTGGCTGGCCAGGCAGGGACGGCTTTCTGGCAAAGAAATGCCTGCTCGGCATCTGGTATTGGGGGCAGACAAGGGCCATGACTTTGCGGAACCCATCTGTGTCCACCAGAACGGAAAGGCAACATTTCCAAGGCCAAAACCCTGGCATGCCGACATTCAGGTTTTTGGGCTTTGGGATGGTTTGGGTTAAAGTGTTTTTTTCTGCTCCCAAACCTGAAACAGAAGGCTGGCTGCTAGACTGGCCGCTGTAGGGGTGCAGGTTGTCAAACTGGCGGAAGGAAAAGGGGGCAGGATGGGTCTCTGGTGGTGTGGTGGTACTCGAGCGACGGGGGAGGTGAAGCGGAGGCTGATCCCTGATCATGATTTGGAGAGACATGGACAGCTGAGGAACCTTAGGGGGTAGGGGGGACGAGGAGGCAGAGACAGAGGGTGTGACATGGTTGGAAGCCCGGCATTGGTGGGCCTTTTTGGCCAAGTGTTGCCTCCATTTAAACTCATGCATTCGCTGCTGTGACTTGACATGTTGGTGGTGGTTAAACACCTAAGATTCTCTCCTCTACTGATGTGCTTACGGCAAAGGCAACATATGACATCACTGGGTGAATTAGAGGCTTGCTCGAAAAAGGCCCAGGCTTGAGAGGTCCTGGACATTTTTGACGGCGATAAGCGAGGAGCGGTGTTTCCGCTGATTGTGGCTGGCAGAATCATCTCAATGGACTTGTGCGACCGCCCTCTCCCTTCTTGAGGCGGGACCCGTATTGACACTACCCCATCGTCTTCCTCCTCATCCAGTGATGAAGCGCTCACAAGCAAATTCTGCTGAAAAGACCATGTTGGATCCGCAATGTCGTCATCATCATCATCAACACAGGTGACTTGGTCGTCCTGATATTCTGCATCCAGGAGCTGCTGGCTACAAGCAAGCGGCACTGCAAGGCGTTGCCGACCACTCAGGATTTTTGCTGATTGACCGGCGTTCTTCTCCACCTCTGATGGCATCAGTAACTGGGCGTCAGTGCAGACAAAATCATCCTCTTTAGCCTCTTGATCTTTTTTAACATGCCTTCTGACCCCAACCGTATTTTTTATCAAAGAGGTCTTCAGAAAATGGATAATCCAAGTGGTGGGTACACAGTTGACATTTGGGCTGCCTTCGCTTAATGTTGGACGGATGCCGACGATGCTGATGACGACATTTGTGGCCGTGAATGGGAGGACGAGGAGGTAAGACTGCTGGATGCAGGTTGCATTAACCACTGAAGAACAGATTGGAGACCCTGACCCAGCGATGACAGGCCTGACGGCCCTGCAACCGACGATCCGCTGGCTTGCGTTTGTCGCCAGCACTGGAAGGAGCACCTTCTCTCGTACCTTCTAACCTCCATGTCCACACCCTCTTTGCTCAAATTACCACCTGCATTTCCCCTCCATGTTTTAGAAAGATAAAAATTAAAAGAAGGTATGGAAGAGTTTTTGAAAGTCTCTTATTAAAAGAGGGAAATCACAGGTATTCTTAAATCCCTCTAATTTCCTACAGCCAACTGGGATTAGAAACTGAAATGTTTCTAGCCAATACCTGTGAATGCGGTCTGGTGGAAGAACCGTAAGACAAAATCAACAGTGTTCTTCCTTCAGTCTCAGGGATTTACCCAAAGCCCAGTAGGGTTAGGAATTGATAGTTTTTAACAAACTATCATAAAAATTGCGCTATCTGCGCCAAACTGAGATTCACCGGCGCAATAAAACTATTCAGAAGTTACACGGATGAAAATTGCGTTTTTTTGCAGCAATGACAAACGAGAACAGTTCTAGAAAATTTTTTCTATCAGAATTGTCGTACAACGTGGCTATTTGAAAAAAACTAAGGCCGCTACCCCTGCAATACAGCTATTTAAAAGTTATACGAAAAAGAAAAGGTGGTTTTTGCACCCAAAAGAAATACAAACAGTAACTAAACATTTCTGTATTCAAATTTAAGTACAAGGTGGCTCTTTGAACAAAACTGGGACGCACCAAAGTAAAAAAACACCTATTTTAAATGTATAAATAATAAAACGGGTTTTTGCACCTTAAATTACACCTGCGGTGACTAGAAAAATTCTGTATCCTATTGTAAGTACAAAGTGGGTTTTGAAAAAAAACTGGCTGCGCCCAAAGTGAAAAAACGTAATTAAAAATTTTTGTACTGATAAATATGGGTTTTTGCACCTATGAAATTCAACACCAATTGCTAGCAAATTTCTGTAGGTAATAAAGAAAAAGATGCGTCTTTCAACAAAAATGGCCTGTGCCAAAGTGAACAAAACCAAAATTTAAAATTTTGTAACGGATAATTTAAAAAATGGGTTTTTGCACCTAATAAAATACACCTGCGGTGACTAGAAAAATTCTGTATCCTATTGGGAAGTACAAAATGGGTCTTGAACAAAACTGAGCTGCCCAAAGGGGAAAAAAAACCTAATTAAATTGTTTACAGTTAATAAAAAGTGAGTTTTGCAACATATCAAATACAAACCCGCAGTTACTAGAAAAGATCTGTATCCTAATATAATTTCAGGCTGCACAAACTACAAGGTAATATTTCACCAAAAACTGGCCAAAAACTGTTAATAAAAAGCCATTTCAATGCAGGGTCAAAGCAGTCTGGACTGCACAATATCCACTCTCCTTTCAAAGCCTGCCAGCCTGTCTTTCTGTGTTCGCCCTCCCCCCGCGGCTGTACAGCGCTAGATGCTTCTTTCAAATTCTCAGCCTACTAACTAAAAAAAGAAATTCTCTAATCTAACCTATGTTCTAATGTTCACAGCTAAAAGCATAGTTGGTCTGTGTAAAAAAGGGAACGGTGTCGCTGAGCTGTTTTTTAGAGAGCCCCAAAGCCCCGTAAAGCCTTATGAAAACCGGGACACAAAACGTGCGGGAACGGGAAAAGGGCTTTTCAAATGTAAAACGGGGGTCATGTGATTTTTCCAGCCAATAAAACTATACACATCCCGTTTGACGTCGCACACCCAGCTCACCCTGCTCTTTTCCCTCAAAAGCTTTTTTTCTTCCCACCAAAAGGGAACAAAAAGAGGCGCCGAAAATTTGGCACGATTTTTAAAAATTTTAATTATCCGCGGGTTTTTTTTTCCGCCAAAATTTAAATTCACTTTGATGGGAAAAATTTTCCGTTTAAACCCCAAAAAAAACCATGCCGTTTTTAACCCTTGTCGATTTTTTAATCCTAAGTAAAACATAATTATTACAGTATATTTAGTAGTAAAATTTTTATTAAAAACATAAGCCAGGGTATTAGTCTTTCATTTTAAACTTACAATATGAAAATTTTGCTATATTGTCATAAAATTTGGGACAATTATTTTAGTTTTTTTTATTTTTTTTTTCCCCCCTCAACTGACACTTATTGAAGGGCAGGTAAAAAAATTTTTTCAGCATTTGTCTACAAAAAGTTCCCCTATTTTTGGGGGCCCCCCATACAGGGGCAAAAGGGTTCAAAAAAAGGGGTTGAAATGAAAGATATTGTAACTGTTGTTTTACCGCCAGAAGATGACTGGAGCAAGGGGTTGAATTGCATAGATATTTTAGGGGATATTTTTTTGGGAAAAATTCCCTTTAAAAAATTTTTAAACCCGCTTTTAAAAACTGTGGGTTTTTTGTTGAAAAAAATTATTGCCACTTTCTCCAATGGAGCAACTATCTATTTATCTGTCAATATTTTTTTTCCCTTTTCTTGCTCCCAAAATTTTTTTAGCTATCTAGCTGTCTTCTATTTATCTATATTTAATTATACATCTATATTTCTGCTTTCTATTGAAAACCTATCACTTAAAATACCTTTTTCCTGTATTTAAAATTCAAACAGTTTATTTTTGGGGTATTAAAGAGGGATTAAAAATTACCTAGATACACAGAAACTATAATATTAAAAACTAAACATTTGTGTTCGTTTAAAAAAGGAACTAGGAGTTTAAAGTCCTATAAATGTCAAAAAAGAGTACACTTTTCCTTTTCCAAAAATTTTAATTTTTTTAAGGTCGGGCACCCAAAAAAAAGGTCCAAAATATTTTAAAAAATTAATTATAATGAAATCCAAAATTTTTTGTTCAAGCTTTTAAAAAAAATTTTTTGGGCCAAAAATGTGTTAAAATTTACTTTTTTTCGTTTTTTTGATTTTCTTTTTGGTTATCCGGGAGCACATTTTAAAATTTTTTAGGGAAATTTTCCCCCCCAAAGCAGAAGGTAAAAAAAGGGGTTCCTAAAAATTTTTAACTTAGGAAACCCTAGAAAAGCCAAAAAAAGCAACCTTTTAAAGAAGGGAAAAAACCTTTTTCCCAAAAATTTACAACTGTCATAAAATCAGTTCACTGGGTTTGCCAACAATCAAAAAACTGAAGGATACTAACATAAAATCCTTCGGGTTTATTTCTTTGAAATTTGTATGAACATTTTTCCCTTTTAATAAAAAATGTATACAACCCATATTTTTTTTTTATTTTAACGTTTAGTATCCATTGATCTGTTTTTCGATTTTATTTTGCAAGCGGGCTTTTTAAGAAGTTTAAAGAAAATTTAATTTGTAAAAACCCTTTTGGAAAAAAAAGGGGCAAAAAACCAAGCATTAAAATATTTGAGAAAAAAACCAAAGGTCATCAGCAAACTTGATTTTTGACCTAGCCCAAATTTATTTTTTTCAAAAATTTTTCCAAACCATTGTAAAAAACCCTCCACTCTTGCAAAATTTTTCTTTTAGGGGGTTAAAACGGGTTGCCTTCTTTTCAAAAAGGCAGATTCTAATACTCCCACTACAAAGAATTTGATTCCCCGTCGAACACCATCTTGAGATGAAAAAAACGGGACAAACAGAACAAAAGGAATCACTGTCTCCTAAGTTTTTTTTTAAAAAAGGGGGAAAAATTTATGAAAAAAATTTTTATATTTTTGAAGAGATTGGGGAAAAGTTAAAAAAGTCTTTTTTTATAAAATTTTAAAGGTATCTTAAGTCCAATCTGACATCCCAAACTGGGGTCAAACAAGAAGTTGGTTCCCCCCTTCTTAATGATTCACCCCAATTTTGCTTTAATTTTTCCACCCTCTGTGATGTAACTTTTCACTTATGCTTTTACTTTTTTCTTCGTTCAAAGGGACAATTTTCTAACACTGCTCATGTGGCATCACACCTCATTCCTGATTTCTGTGTAGCTCAATTTTTGTTGAAACTCTAACCCTGGATAATTTGATTTCATTTTTAAATAAGACTCAAATACCATTTTAAAAATTTGGTTTTTGGGTTTAAATTTTTTAAATTTTTTTTTTGGGGGCTTTTTTTTTGGGGTTTGTCATCAAAGAAGGGGGACTCAGTTTTATCATTACGTATAGATTTTTTTTGGGTTCTATATTGCTTTTCTCATTGCTAGTTTTTTTTCTTTATATTTTTATGTTTTATATTTTTTGTGTTTTCCCTGCTCCCCCTTTCCCCTCGCTTTCAAAAAGGTTTAATTTTGTATTTGAAAATTTAAATAAAAATCATATTATTTAAAAAAAAAAAACCCAAAGGGAAATCATCTTTTTCTCCCCAAAGAAAACAATAAAAATTGGGTTTTAAATGCCCATAGTCCCCTTTGGGTGGCTCATAAAATTTATACCTAAGTAGAGAAATTCTCTGGGATGTCTATATGCACTAAAAGATTTTGACATATCAGAGAATGTCAAGAACGGCATGCAAATCCCAGGCCTATTGAAGATTCCACATTAAAAAAAAAACATGTTTCCTCTTTGTCCTAGCTTTTGGTGGGGATAACACAGCCTAGTCCCCCTGCCCTTTTTTTCAATGACATCTTCAAAAAACCCCTTTTCAAGTTCTTTTAAACCCAAAAAAATGACCGACTTTTGATAAAACCAGAACGGGTTTCCCCCAACCCAAAAAGAAGAAACGGAACATATAAACATTGTGCAGGCTAAGAAACAGGGCACAAAAAAATCGGCGCTGAAAACCAGCTGTTTTTTTTAAGGGCTCCCCTTTATGTTTTTTGTCAGTCTTGACTGGAATTTTACTCTGTAAAAACCGGGTTCCCCTCTTAAAAGGCAGAAAGTCAATCCCCTTCCCCTTCCTGTACCCCCTGCCATAAAAACCCAAATTTTCTGGGAAATTGCTAAACTTTAAAGAAAATTTTTAAAAACAAATTTTGGGGTTTTTTATCCTAAAATTCCTTGAAAAAAAATTTGAACATTTTCAACGGAAATTGAAATTTTAATTAAAAAAAAAAATACTTTTTTTTTTTATTTTCACAGCCTATAAAAACACGAGCTTTTTTTTCCCCCAAGGTAAGTCTTTTTAGGGATGCTTATTAAAAGGGTTTTTTCACTCATGATAAGCTTTTAACATGTTGGGACACTTAATTGAAGACTTTTTTAAATACAATGCTATGTTTATTTTTCTTTGGTCTGGGGGATAAAAAAAGACCCTTTTTTCTGGTTACAACCCCTCCCCTCCCCCCCCTTCCCCCGTCCCTTTCTTATCCTTCATTGCTCTAAAGCCCGCCGTCACTCACTCCGGCCATGGAGAGTCCTTTCTGTAGAGTCTTATCTCTAGCTATGGGCTTTGAAGCCTG
This sequence comes from Phyllomedusa bahiana, assembly GCA_025379985.1. Classification (NCBI taxonomy): domain Eukaryota; kingdom Metazoa; phylum Chordata; class Amphibia; order Anura; family Hylidae; genus Phyllomedusa; species Phyllomedusa bahiana. The sequence continues at coordinate 37,215 of JAODAL010032574.1, read as the reverse complement.
CAGCTTACACTTTATAAATTTCTTGACCAGTTCTGTTTAAAAACCTTGCAATAGCGGCTTATAATTTCCGATCATTTCTATACACCCACCCCCAGCCTTTAAAAGGGATGTTGATTTTTTAAAATTTTTTGAAGCTGGAAAAAATTTGGCTCCCCGTGAAAACTGCAAAGGGTGTGGGGCCCCTTTAAGTTTTTAAGGGTTTCCCTTTTAAAACAAGTCAATTAAAATATTTAGGTTTTACCCCAAATACATGGGTTTATCTTACCCTTTGACCTTTTTTTTCTTGGTTTTTTTTTTTAATTCAAGGGCGTGTTTTACTGGCTTCTAAAATAGGGGTACATAGAAGCCATGTTTGTCCGCTTTTGCATTGCTTTGGGAGCCCAATTTAGGAGAGATCAAACCCGGTCTGTAGCTATAGCGACCTGAGGACTGATCAGGGCCCATACAAGAGGAGATATCTAAAAATTTTGGTAAGGGGCACTGTTTAAAGGAATATTTTTGCAAAGTGATTGTTTTTTAAAGAACTTTAACTTTAAAAACAATCCTTGTAGTGGACAAACCCCTTTAAGTATATTAAAGTATATTCCATGATTCAGGGGGAAACCCCCTTTTGTAAAAACCCCCAAATGAAAGGGCAATGAAAAGACTGGTTTTTCCCGGACACATGGTGGGTTCCAGCATTTCCTAGAAGCATGTGAATATTAACTGGAGTGTCAGGACTGTAAAAAATTTAAATTTACTTATTTAAAATCCCCCCAAATTGAAAAATGAAAATATAAATCTTTGGGCAAATCCTCTATTTACATTACTTTTCAAACATTTTACTTAAGCTCTCTTTTTTTCCCGCCCCTTTCAATTTTGCGTAAAGTTTTAAAAAACCACAAAGTCACTAAAAGTATCTTTTCACGAGAAGGGAAAAGGTGGGGGAGCAGCTTCAGGTTTTCTCACATTCCCCCCAGGGGAGCTTTGGGCCCACTTAACATCAAGAAAGAAAATGTTCATGTACTGAAGGGGAAGGGGAAAATACCCCAATTTTGCTTAAAAAAACACAAAATTTTTTAGCTGTAAAATTTTTTTACTACAAACCCTAAAACCGCCTAAAGGAGCATTGAGAAATTTTTTCATTCTAAATTTGTGAAAAAAAATTCATTTTTTCTGCCAAATAAAAAAATGAAAAGATGAAGGGGGTCAATCTCACGCAAGCGTCTCAATGTAGTAAAACAACGTTTCTTTAACATTCCCGCGGTAGCTGGGCCCGTGTTTCCCCTTTGGCGAAACATATGAAAAGGGGATAAATTCCCATAATTGCATTAGTAAATACCCTTTTCAATATTCTTGGCTGAAAAAACAGCTACGAAAGAATGTTGATGTTCAGGAAAAAGTCTGCAGATAGCCATTGGGAAGGCAAAAAGGGCCCGCTTTGGGGAAACTAGTATGAGGTTGTCCAAATTTCCCCAAAAAAATTATTTTGAATAAACAATTGCTTAATCTTTCTAAAGGCCCTCCCGTTTCCCAAAAAAAAAATCCCAATTGGGCAATCAAAAAAAGCAAAAATTTCAAAGCCACATATGGCCCTGTTTTTACTCGAAACCCCAAAACCCGTGGAAAATTTTATATTTTAAAAAAACCCCCAAATCCGGGTCTTTGCGGAAAGGTTTGAGCAGAACAAAGCTGAAGGGTGAAGTTAAAAAAAACAGGGAAAGGGAAAAAATTTAATTTTTCAGTAAAAACAACCATTAAAACACCCCCCCAAAACGCCCAAGATTTGGGAAAAAATTTAATTTAAAAAATTACAATTCAAATTTTATTTAACTGAAGGGGTTTTTATTTTTTAAAAGTTTTGCAAATTTTTCCCCAGTCAAATACAAAAATTATTCTATTTCCAAAAACCAGACTTCAACCTTTAAGTTTAATATATAGAACAAAGAAAAAGCCCTAAAAATTTGCAAAACCAATGTGAACCTATCTGTCACGGTATGGGGGATTCGCTGGAAACCCCCGCAAGCGATGATGACGTAAGGGCCCCCCAGGGGAGCGGAGTTAAGTACCCCCGGTTTTTCACCCGAGCCCGCCACAAAGCGGGTTGGACCTTTTGGGGGCGTAGGCTACCAGGGCCGTTCCCCTGACCCCTGCCCTTTCTTGCATGCGCCCGGGGGGTTTTTCGTGGTACAGAAAACGTAATCCAGAGGCATTAAATCCCGGGGGACAAAGGTTAAAGGAAAAGGCGGCAAACAGGCAAGGTCAGGAAAATTTGCGGCGGGCTGGTTTCAAAAAGGGGAATCAGAAAGGACTTCCAAAAACCTCTAGATAGGGAAAGCACACCAACGAAATGGGAGAAAATTTCTGGGGGCGTAAACCCCCTTAAAAAAGGGGGCCCCGCCCGGGAATAGACCCCTTTTTTCCCGGGGCGCGGCCCCTTTTAAACTAGACCCCCCGTCGCGCCGCGCCGCCCCTTTTGGGGGGGGGTCGCGTGCGGCGGCCGGGGGCAGACAGGGTCAGCGTAACCGGAGCGCGGAGGGTAAGTGGACCCCGGGGCCGGGACCGGGCAGCAAAGGGGGTGGTCGGGGGCGGGGGCCCCACGCCACCCCCCCTTAAACTAAGAAATTTCAATTAAAGAGAGCATGTATAAAAGAATATAATATTTAATACATGACACAATTTTAAAATTTCATTTGAAAAAAAAATAAAAACCCCCTGGGAACAGTAATCCATAAATGTATAAGTAAACATTAATATCAAATTGTAAAATTTTTCCCGTATTAGGGCCTGGTCATACAAAGGCCTTTAAAATCAAAATCATCACATGTTCAAAAGAAATAGAGAAGTATAAAAGGAATACATAATTATAGGTATAAATTTATTATTTTTTGAGGGTGGGCCCCAGGTCACCCTTGATAAAGCGTGGGCGAAATAAGCATCGGGTTCGGCGCTGCTATCCTCGTGGCCCTTTTTGGACCTTTCTTCACGTTTTTTCATTTAAAGTTCTTTAAAGAATTTTGGGTTTGTTTATCAACTAAATTTTAAATTTTGGGTTTTTGTTAAAATCCCAAAATTTTTTCCGGGCCCAAAAATCAATAAGCCCCGATCACCTCAAGACACTCACTTTTTCAGACTTTTGGAAGAAGAAAAAGAAGGGCAAAAAGAACATGTGAAGAACTTAAAGTTTTCCTAGACTCCAAATCATGACTCCACCATAAAAAATGGCCAAAAATGGATAACATGGCAGATTAAGGCAATTCCCACACAATGGGTTTCGGCATGGTATAAAAGGATATCCTATGCCCAAATACACGTGAGCTGCACCATCAAACTACGGCCCATTGTTTTCAGGGAAATACACACTGTAAATTAGATGCAGTAGGTTCATGCTGCTGTTTGAAATACATGTTAGATAAATCATATCTTTTAACTGTATTTTGTACATTTTGTATTGGGTTGTTTTTTTAAAGATCACATTGAGAAAAAATGTGTAAAAGAAATGTTAGATCCACTTTATAAAGGGAAAAATTTATAGCTGCATGGAAAATACAGGCATGTATTTTTATGCTAATTCATATGCTTTATATGCTGCATATAAAGATTACCGCATCTCTGTATGCAGTGAGAATATACCATTAGCATGGATGGAATCAATGTAAAAGATGAATATCAAATTCCAGGCTGCATATGAAAGCACATTAAGTATCATAAGCCAAGGACTATATATACCAGGAGTTCCAATAAAGCACCATTACTAAACAATAAAATAACCACACTAATAAAAAAACTCACCAGAAAAAACTGATCCTCAATTGGTGCTGAGAAACAACCATCAAAAAGAAATGCTGCTGCTCGGCTGTAGCGTAGGGAGACTACATACAGCACAATTATCACAGAAAGGATCACAAGGAGATAAAACCCCTTTAAACATTAATTGTAATAGAAGATTCTAGGATTAGACTGTGTTCTTCTTTAACACTCTTGCAAGTTATAAATCTTCACCCAAATTGAGGAAAGGTAAAAGCATATCACTACCTTATACTTATTTTAAGACATTTTTCATTCTTCTTTAACTAAAATATTTTTCATATGTAGCTTTTTGAGAAGTAAACACTGAATTACAGACACGCGCAGCCGGGCCTGTCCTATAGTGAAAGCTGCAGGTCCTTGTTGATCTAGTGCCTTGGTGTTAGGTCATTACAAATAGAGTTTACCATTGCAGAAAATGACAACATATAATGATTACACTCAGTCATTAGTTGTAGAGGAGAAACTAACCTCAGGTGTGCACACCACCATATTTTAGATAGCTCTCATAAGAAATTGTTACCGCCAAGCTATGTTATAAGGCTCAAATTCTATTCATAGAGCTTTTTAACTATATAGAGGTACGGCTGGGAAATGAATGGGAAATTAATGCCTGATATGCGTCTGGTATATAATTATACTTCTTATGATATTATAGTTATATTACTCACGTATCATATGTTTTCATCTTAGACAGGATTGTACACTACATGCTTTTTCTAAGTATAATGCTTGAATACATTTGGTCAGCAGGTCACATCAGAAGCCATCTGGGAGCTGGCCTCTGCTGAAATCTCCTGCATGAATGGATTTCCAGTATTATAGCCTATGCATAAGCATTTATACAACTGGGTCCATGGATGTTATGAAAACCTACAAATATATTGGACACAACATGTTGGATGGAAAACACCTACTTCAGTCAATGGAGAGTGTTTAAAACACAGATGTATTTATATATCTAGTCTATCTGTAAATTAGGAATTATTATTATTTATTTATGAGCCGTAGTAGTTAGTGATGAGCGATTACGTTGACTATCGTCATCAGGTCGATAGTCGATATCGGCAATTATCAAGACGATTTCCGATAGTCGGTAATAGATTATCACCGATGACCATTAAAGTCTAGGGAAGAGGACCAACACCTTCATTCTTACAACCAAACAGGGCTGGAGAAGCTGGAATTAACATCTACAACAGTCAAATGGATACATGCTACATCTTAGGCAAAACACTCAGGTTATAAAAGCCACAGAAAAAAAGTCACAGACCATTCACTATCCCTGTCTTGTACCACAGCATGACCCTTAAACCTGCATGACTCAAAAATTAAAAAGTGCCAGAGAGCAGTATGATTTGAACCATCATTTTACTTGAACTGGACATTGACTATCCCTGTCCTGGAACGCAGCATGACCCTTAATCCTGTCTGACCCACAGATTAAAAAGTGCCGGAAAAAGGAGTCTTTCAACCACCATTTTAGTAGAACTGGACATAGACTATCCCTGTCCTGGGCCACAGCATGAGCCCCAAACCTGCATGACCCCCAGATTTAAAAAGTGCTGGAAAAAGGAGTCTTTGAACCACCATTTTAGTTGAACTGGACATTGACTATACCTGTTCTGTACCACAGTATGACCATTAAACCTGTCTGACCCACAGATTAAAATGTGCCGGAAAAAGGAGTCTTTCAACCACCATTTTAGTTGAACTGGACATTGACTATATCTGTCCTGGGTAACCTACATCTGTTCAAGTCTTCCTGTACCTCCCTTGTACAATTCAGAGGAATATTTGTATCAGCTATTTTGTGCATGCCAGTTTTTTAGTAGTTTAATTCTAGAAAACACATTTTCAAGATAGGATGGAATCCCACCACATCTTTAATTCTCTTTTTTTAAATGTATTAAATGGGTTGGCTCACTACAGGGATTGCTAGCTATGTTAAAGATCTTGCAAAAACAAGTCATTTTGCAATATATGTCCATTACCAGTAGCCTACCTATTCCTGTTTCTGACAGCACCATGACCCTTGAGCCACTTTTGACAATTGTGAAGAACAAATGTCTGTTAGAAACAACATTTTTTATAATAGGACCTGTAGTATTGCTGCATTTCAAAGCAGCATGACCCAAAAATTATAAAAATGACTTCTCAGCCACTGTTAAAAATTGTGAGGGAGAAATGCCACTTAGAAGCCACATTTCTGTTCCAAAGGACCATGATTATAGCTGTATCTCACAGCACCATGACCCCAAAACCATTGACAATGTAAAAAATTCTAAAGATGAAATGAGTAAATGGAATACGGTTTTGTCATGAAACCTTGGTGTCTTTTACACTCTCCTCACAGCAAAACCAGCGAAATGAACTTTTGGGAACTGAGAATAAAAATTGCAGTAAGAAATTATCATTTTAAAAAAAAGATTTCAAGAGGACCATTTTTGTTTGAAGAGGAATGTGAAGTAGGCCGGCAACTAATCGGTGACCTCGGCAATTGGGATTACAACATCATCAGAGATCCATGCCTGATTCATTTTGATGAAAGTAAAACGATCCACATTATCTGTGGAAAGCCGGATGCGTTTGTCTGTAATGACTTCTCCAGCTGTGCTGAAGGTCCGCTCAGATATAACGCTGGCTGCTGGGCAGGACAACACCTCTATGGCGTGGCAAGCGAGCTTGGGCCATTCATCCATTTTGGATACCCAGAAGTCAATTGGGTCCGGAACACATCCAAAAACATTGGTGTTGAGACGCCGATAGTCGTGCACCATGATCTTAAGCTGGTCTCTGTGTGTTTGTATGTGTGCCCTGCATTACATGCGTTGGTGAGGTGGTAAATAAAGATTGCCAGATGTCACCCATTAGGCTTCTGCCACCTTGCCTGTGGAAGGAAAAGTGCTGAGTTTGGTTTTGTACTGGGGATCCAGGAGGGTGGCCACCCAGTAACTGTTGTTCAGTTTGATGGCCTTAATGCAAGGATCATGTTGGAGGAAATGGAGCATCCAAGCACTCATGTGAGAGGTGGAGCCTTGATTTCCCAAGCCTCTGGGTCGAGGGGCACTAGCAAACTCATCTTCCTCATCTTCCTCCTCCGCCTCAAATTCGCGCCAACCTCTTTCCAAGGCCCGGGACGTCCGGTATGTCGGTGTCCAGGAATACCTCCTCCTTCTCCGCTTCTTCCGGCACAGCTTCAACACAGGCCTGACTTGCTTCAGATGATGCACCCTGAGAGCTGATGCGCCGCCTTGCACTGGACCCCGAACCACTGCCTAATGAAGACCGATAAACTTGTGAAACTGTCGGGCCTTGTGGATTCGACGGAAAGAAAGGCTCCGTGACCGTATCGTTGTCCGTCTCCTCCTCCGTTGCTGGTGGGACCTGATGTTTCAGAGTGTCCAACGATCGTTCCAGAACTAAGATTACCACAATGCTCATGCTGACAAGGGCATTGTCCCCCACTGACCATTTTAGTGGCTTTTTTCAAAACTGGCAAGGGTGGTGCAGAGCTCTTTCACCTGCCTCGGTGGCTCAACACCCCGAGGTCTGCACCACTGCTTGTCAGGCCATGTGTCATTTCGCGCTGCTGCCACAATCGCTGGAGCATGTGGAGGGTGGAATTCCAGCGTGTTTCAACGTCAACAATGAGACGGTTGACGGGGAGGCCGAGCTGACGCTGCAACACAGCCAGGCGGGACAAAGCAGGGTGCGAACGGGCGGAAGTGCGAACTCAGACCTCGGCCTTCCTCAGCAGGCAGTCCAGACCCGGGGAGCGCTTTAGAAATTTTCGGACGACAAGGTCCATGACATGTGCCAGGCAAGGGATGTGCTCCAGCCTACCGATCTTAAGGGCGGCCAGCAGATTTCACCGTTATCGCACACCACCTTGCCTGGCACAAGGTTCTTGTCACCCAGGCATGCTCGGCTCGTTGCGGAGAGCCGTCCACAGTTTCCTGACCTGTGTGTGGGCGGTCTCCAAGACAGATTAATTTCAACACGGCCTGATGTCTCTGGGCCCATGATGTCACCAGAGGATCTTGGGGGAAAGAACCCTGCACCAGAAGCAGAAAACGCGATTGAAATAATAGATGACACGTGGCTTTTCAGGGCAGGGATGTCTTTTCTGGCAAAGAAAAGCCTGCTCGGCATCTGGTATTGTGGGCAGACAAGGGCCAAGACGTGGCGGAACCCATCTGTGTCCACCAGACGGAAAGGCAACATTTCCAAGCCAAAAGCCGGGCCCAAGCCGACATCAGGCTTTGGCTTTGGGATGGTTTGGGTTAAAGTGTTTCTTCTGCTCCCAAACCTGGAAGACAGAAGGCTGGCTGCTAAAACTGGCCGCTCGACGGCGTGCAGGTTGTCAAAAGGTGGAGAGAAGGATAGGATGGGTCTCTGGTGGTGCTGGTGGTACTCGGGCGACGGTGGAGGCTGAAGCGGAGACTCTGAGATACATGGGCAGCTGATGAACGCTTGGTGGTGGCGGAGGAGGAGGCGGAAACAGAGGTGTGACAGTGGTTTGGAACCCCGGCATCGGTGTGGCCTTTTTTGGCCAAGTGTTTCCTCCATTTCAACCATGCATTCGCTGCATGTGACTAACATGTTTGGTGGTGGTTAAACACTTAAAAATTCTTGCCTCTACTTATGCGTTTACGGCAAAGGCGGCAATGACATCGCTGGGTGAAATCAGAGTCTTGCTCAAAGAAGGCCCAAGCTCTAGAGGTCGTGGACCTTTTTGACGGCAATAAGCGAGGAGCGTGGTTTCCGCTGACCGTGGCTGGCAGAATCATATCAGCGGACTTGTGCGTCAGCCCTCTCCCTTCTTGAGGCGGGACCCGTATTGACACTACCCCATCGTCTTCCTCCTTGTCCAGTGATGAAGCGCTTGCAAGCAAATTCTGCGGAAAAGACCACGATGGATCCGCAACGTCGTCATCATCATCATCAACACAGGTGACTTGGTCGTCCTGACATTCTGCATCCTGGAGCTGCGGGCTACAAGCAAGAGGCACTACATGGCGTTGCCGACCGCCCGGGATTTTTGCCGATTAACCGGCTTCCTTCTCCTCCTCTGATGGCATCAGTAGCTGGGCGTCAGAGCAGACAAAATCATCCTCTTTGGCCCTTTGGCCCTTTGGGAAAATTTGCCTTCTGACCCCAACCGCATTTTGTCATCAAAGAGGTCTTCAGAAAATGGATTATCCACAGTGGTGGGTACACGAGTTGACATTTGGGCTGCCTTCGCTTAATGTTAGACGGATGCTGATGATGCTGATGACAACGACATTTTTGACCGTGACTGGGAGGACGAGGAGGTAAGACTGCTGGATGCAGGTTGCATTAACCACTGAAGAACAGATTGGCGATGCTGTTTGTTACTGAGATTCACAGGGCCCTGACCCAGCGATGACAGGCCTGACGGTCCTGCAACCGACGATCCGCTGGCATGCGTGTTGTCGCCAACACGGGAAAGGGAGCACCTTCTCTTGTACCTCTACCTCCATCTCCTACCCCCCTCTTTGCTCGCTTACCACCTGCATTTCGCTCCATGATCAGAAAGATATAATTTTTAAAAAGGTATGGAAGAGTTTTTGACAGTCTCTTATTGAAAGATGGCAAATCACAGCTATTCTTAAATCCCTCTAATTTCCTACAGCCAACTAGGATTAGAAACTGAAATGTTTCTTGCGAATACCTGTGAAATGCGGTCTGGTGGAAGAACCATAAGACAAAATCTACATTGTTCTTCCTTCAGTCCCAGGGATTTACAACTGCCCAGTAGGACTAGGAATTGATAGTCTACAACAAAATATCATACAAGTGCGCTATCTGCGCCAAACTGAGATTCACCGAGCGCAATAAAACTATTCAGAAGTTACACGGATACAAAATTGAGTTTTTTGCAGCAATGACAAACGAGAACAGTTACTAGAGAATTTTTCTATCAGAATTGTCATACAGGGTGGCTATTTGAAAAAAACTAGGGCCGCACCACGTGCAATACAGCTATTTAAAAATTATATGGATAACAAACGGTATTTTTTGCACCTATAAATACACCTGCGGTGACGACAAAATTGTTGTATTCAAATTTAAGTGCAAGGTGGCTCTATGAACAAAACTGGGCCACATCAAGGTGAAAAAAAAACCCTATTTGAATTGTATACGGATAATAAAAGCCGTTTTTTGCACCTATAAATACACCTGCGGTGACGACAAAATTGCTGTATTCAAATTTAAGTGCAAGGTGGCTCTATGAACAAAACTGGGCCGCACTAAAGAGAAAAAAAACACCTATCTGAAATGTATACGGATAATAAAAGGCGTTTTCTGCACCTATAAATAATCCTGCGGTGACGACAAAATTGCTGTATTAAAATTTAAGTGCAAGGTGGCTCGATGAACAAAACTGGGCCGCACCAAAGGGAATAAAACACTTTTTTGAAATGTATACAGGTAATAAAAGGAGTTTTTGCACCTATAAATATACCTGCAGTGACTACAAAATTGTTGTATTAAATTTAAATGCAAAGTGGCTCTATGAACAAAACTGGGCCGCACCAAAGTGAAAAAAACACCTATTTGAAATGTATACGGATAATAAAAGGAGTGTTTACACCTATAAATACACCTGCGGTGACTACAAAATTGCTGTATTCAAATTTAAGTGCAAGGTGGCTCTAAAGAACAAACTGGGCCGCACCAAATTTAAAAAAACACTTATTTGAAATGTAAACGGATAATAAAAGGCGTTTTTTGCACCTATAAATACACCTGCGGTGACGACAAAATTGCTGTATTCAAATTTAAGTGCAAGGTGGCTCTATGAACAAAACTGGGCTGCACCAAAGTGAAAAAAACACCTATTTGAAATGTATATGGGTAATAAAAGGCGTTTTTTGCACCTATAAATATACCTGCGGTGACAACAAAATTGCTGTATTCAATTTTAAGTGCAAAGTGGCTCTATGAACAAAACTGGGCCACACCAAAGTGAAAAAAACACATATTTGAAATGTATACGGATAATAAAAGGCGTTTTTTGCACCTAAACATACACCTGCGGTGACAAAAAAATTGCTGTATTCAAATGTAAGTTGAAGGGGGCGCTATGAACAAAACTGGGCCGCACCAAAGTGAAAAAAACACCTATTTGAAATGTATACGGATAATAAAAGGCGTTTTTTTCACTTATAAATACACCTGCAGTGACAACAAAATTTATGTATTCAAATTTAAGTGCAAGGTGGCTCTATGAACAAAACTGGGCCACACCAAATTGCGCCCCTCCCCGCGGCTGTACAGCGATAGATGCTCCTTTAAAATTCTCAGCCTGAGTAATTAAAAACTGAAAATCTCTAATCTACCTAAGTTCTAATGTTCACAGCTAAAGCAAAAGTTGTCTGTGTGAACAAATAGAACAGTTTTTTGCTGAACTGTATTGAGAGAGACCGAGCACACGTCCTGCTCTTATGATACACAGACACACACTGAGGCTTAACAGGAAGGGCTGTTCTATGTAAAACAAGGTCATGTGATTTTTCAGCCAATCACAACCATACACCATCCCAGTCATGACGTCGCATACCCAGCTCACCCTGCTCTAATCTCTAAGCTGATTTGTTGGCCGCCAAAATTACAGGAAGCGCTGAAAATGGCGCGATATTAATAGATTATGCGCAGATTTTAACCTAAATTATCGTGTGATCGAAAAAATCTGATCAACATAAAAACCGTGCCGATTTCAACTTTGTCGATAATAATCGCTCAACACTAGTAGTAGTATTTAGAAATTAAATAATACGAGTTTATAATTATTTTTATTAGTACTAATAATTAGTGATGAGTGATTACATTGACTATCGTCATCGGGTCGATAGTCGATATCGTCAATTATCAAGACGATATCCGATAGTCGATAATAGATTATCGCCGATGACCATTAAAGTCTATGGGAGAGGAACAACACCTTCATTCTTACACCCAAACAGGGCTGGAGAAGCTGGAATTAACATCCACAACAGTCAAATGGATACGGGCTACATCTTAGGCAACACACTTAGTTTATAAAAGCCACAGAAAAAAAGTCACAGACCATTCACTATCCCTGTCTTGTACCACAGCCTGACCCTTAAACCTGCATGACCCACAAATTAAAAAGTGCCTGAAGGCAGTATGATTTGAACCATCATTTTACTTGAACTGGACATTGACTATCCCTGTCCTGGAACGCAGCATGACCCTTAAACCTATCTGACCCCCAGATTAAAAAGTGCCTGAAAAAGGAGTCTTTGAACCACCATTTTAGTTGAACTGGACATTGACTATGCCTGTCCTGGACTGCAGTATGACCATTAAACCTGTCTGACCCACAGATTAAAAAGTGCCGGAAAAAGGAGTCTTTCAACCACCATTTTAGTTGAACTGGACATTGACTATACCTGTCCTGTACCACAGTATGACCATTAAACCTGTCTGACCTCCAGATTAAAAAGTGCCTGAAAAAGGAGTCTTTGAACCACCATTTTAGTTGAACTGGACATTGACTATACCTGTTCTGTACCACAGTATGACCATTAAACCTGTCTGACCCACAGATTAAAAAGTGCTGGGAAAAGGAGTCTTTGAACCACCATTTTAGTTGAACTGGACATTGACTATACCTGTCCTGGGCCACAGCATGAGCCCCAAACCTGCATGACCCCCAGATTCAAAAGTGCCAGATAAAGGAGTCTTTGAACCACCATTTTAGTTGAACTGGACATTGACTATACCTGTTCTGTACCACAGTATGACCATTAAACCTGTCTGACCCACAAATTAAAAAGTGCCGGGAAAAGGAGTCTTTGAACCACCATTTTAGTTGAACTGGACATTGACTATATCTGTCCTGTACCGCAGAATGACCATTAAACCTGTCTGACCCACAGATTAAAAAGTGCCGGAAATAGGAGTCTTTGAACCACCATTTTAGTTGAACTGGACATAGACTATCCCTGTCCTGTACCACAGCATGACCCCTAAACCTGTTTGACCCACAGATCACAAAGTGGCACTATGCTATTTTGTACAGTGACTGTCATTTAGTATATTTTTTGGTAACTGACATTTGTTTACAGAATGTATTTAGGGAAGTTTTATTTATAGTTTTACATTATTATCTTTTTGCTTTTTTTTCAAGTGTGATAACATACAACATTCAACCCTCCCTGCAGTTTTTCAAGGTATTTTTTAAACGTGTAGATGCGTTAATTCGTCCAGCACAATCACATATGTATAAAATGCCCTAATCATCCCAAAACACTTCTTAGATGAGAAGGACACTTTGCTTCCTGGCTTCTGAGAGTGATTCAGCCATCCAATTCAATGGTTTCATTTTTCCATCCAAATCCTTCTTCAGTGATTAGGGACAGGACTCACCTGGAGATCAAATGATACAACCCCATGGTGACTCCAGGCCCCAGAAACTTTTAAGCCTCAAATTGAGCAATTTGTGTCCAGCCTGGGAGCCCCTTTTTGACACTACTAACCTCACAGAAATCACCTTTTTCAAATCTTTTTTTTAGATGACACGTGCTGGCCAGGGCAGGGACGGCTTTTTGGCAATGAAATGCCAGCTCGCATCTGGTATTGGGGGCCAGGCAAGGCCATGATGTGCGAAACCCATCTGTGTCCACCAGACGGAAAAGGCAACATTTCCAAGGCCAAAAAGCCTGGCAATGCCGACATTCAGGCTTTTGGCTTTGTTTTTTTTGGATGGGTTTGGGTTCAAGGTGTTTCTTCTCTCCCAAACTGGAAGACAGAAGGCTGGCTGCTTGAACTGGCCGCGTGTACGGCGTGCAGGTCGTCCAAAACTGGCGAAGGAGGAAGATGTTGGATGGGTCTCTGGTGGATGGGTGGTGCTGGTGGTAATGGGTGACGTGAGGCTGAGCGGAGGCTGTGATCCTGATCAAGACTCTTGAGAGACTTGGCAGCTGAGGAACGCTTGGTGGTGGCGAGGCGGAGGGGGCGGTGAAGAGGGTGTGACAGTGTTTGGAAGCCCGGGTGGGCTGGCCTTTTTTGGCCAGGTGTTGCCATCCATTTCTCAACTAATGCATTCGTGCATTTGTCTAGGACAATATTGGTGGTGGTTATACACCATGATTCTTGCCTCTACTTATGCGTTTACTGGCAAGGCGGCATAGGACATCGCGGGGGGACGCAGAGGCGTGCGCAAAGAAGGCCCGGGCTTGCGAGGTCCTGGACCTTTTTGACGGCGATAAGAGGAGGAGTCGGTGTTTCGCTGACCGTGGTGGTGGAATCATACAGCGGACATTCTGCACGACCGCCCTCTCCCTTTTGTTGGTGGGGGGACCCGTAACTAGCACGTACACCCATCGTCTTAATCCTCGTCCAGTGATGAAGCGCCGCAGCATAATTCTGCTGAAATAGACACACGTTGGTTGCGCAATGTACGCATTCATCATCATCATCAACACGTTGACTGGTCGTCTGACACTTCTGCATCAGGAGTGCGGGCTACAAGCAAGAGGGAAGCAAGCGTGCCGACCGCCCTGGATTTTGCCGAGTTGACCGGCTTCCTTCTCCTACTCTGATGGCATCAGTATATGGGCGTCTGAGCAGTACAAATCATCCTCTTTGGCCTCTTGATCTTTTAACATGCTTCTGACCCAACTTGCATTTTGTCATTCAAAGAGGTCTTCAGAAAATGGATTATCACAGTGGTGGGTACTCAGAGTTGGGACATTTGGCTGCCTTAGCTTCATGTTGGCACGGAATGCTGATGATGTGATGATGACATTTGTGCCAGTGACTGGGAGGACAGAGGAGGTAATGACTGCTGGATTACAGGTTGCATTAACATTGAAGAACAGATTGGCGACACTGTTCTTTATGATGATTCACAGGGCCCTGATCTCATCGTGACAGGCCTGACTGTCCTGCAACCGTCATTCCAAGGCTTGCGTGTTGTCGCCAGCACTGGAGGAGCACCTTCTCTTGTACCCTTCTACTCCTTGTCCTACCCACTCTTTGCTCGATTACCACCTGCGTTTCATCAATGTTCAGAAAAGATAAAATTTGAGTGGGTTGGAAGAGTTTTGAACGTCTCTTATTAAAAGACGCTAATCACAGATATTCTAAATCCTCAAATCAAAACAAAATGCTGTTTGAAATTTAAGTGCAAGGTGCACTCTCTACGTCTCAAACTAAAGTTGGCCTGCCAAAAGTGAAAAAACACTCCTATTCTGAAATCGTATACGGATAATAAACGGTATGTTTTGCACCTAAAATTACACCTGCGGTGACGTCCAAAATTGCTGTATGAAATTTAAGTGCAAGGTGCCTTATCATCAAGAGCTGGCCTGCCAAAAAGTGAAAAAATAACACCTATCTGAAATGTATACGGATAATAAACGGTATTTTTTGCTCACCTAAAATTAACCTGCGGTGCGACAAATTGTTGTATTGATAATTTATGTGCAGGTGCCTCTATCACAAAGCTCGGGATGACCCAAAAAAGTGAAATAAAACAAGTATCTGGAATGTATTTACAGATACTAAAAGTGGAGTTTTGCACCTAACTAATAGACCTGCAGTTGCTAGAAAAGATCTGTATCTATATAAGAAAAAAAATTCAGGCTGGCCTAACATACAAGTAATATTTCAACAGAAAACTGTTAATTAAAATGACATTGCATGCAATGTCTCATAATCTAAGGTCTCGACTGCACTATATCCACTATTCTTATATAGTTGTCTGTGTTCGCCCGCAGCCAACCCCCTCCCCAACTCCCTCCGTGACTTTACAGGGCTAGATGTCTTTTATCTCAGCCTAACTACTAAAATCTGCAATCTCTAATTCTACCCCAAGTTCTATGTTCACAGCTAAAAAGTATAGCGGTCTCTGTGAACAATAGAACATTTCGATGAGCTGTTGCTGAGTGTGTGGACAGAGGCAGAGCGCACGTCCTACCTCCTATGAGACGCTGACACACACTGAGGCAGAACAGGAAGGGCTGTTCTATTATAAACGAGATCATGTGATTTTTCCAGCCAAATCGCAACCATACACATATCCCAGTCATGACGTCGCACACACAGCTCACCCTGCTCTATTCTCTAAGCTGATTTGCTGGTCCCCAAAATGACAGGAAGCTCTGAAAATGGCGCAATATTAATAGATTTTTGCCAGATTTTAACCTAAATTATCGCGTGATCTAAAAAATCTGATCAACTTAAAAACCGTGCCGATTTCAACTTTGTCGATAATAATCGCTCAACACTACTAATAATAGAATAGAAAACATCTGATAAGTCTATTTTTGAAATTTTATAGGTATTAAGATACATTTGTTTAACGAACAAGTTCAGACTTAAAATGGTTCTCTCTCTAAAATGATTAGTTTTTAACATGTAGGAAAAGGTAAATTAAGACTATTACCAAATACATTGCTGTTTTGATTTGGTTTGGATCTTGAGATAAAGAATATTTCATCTTATGCTCATGTACACAAGTTTCTCTAGGTTACCGACCACCACTCACTGCTCTTTCTTATCTGATTGAGCCAAGCTGCAGTCACTCAATCCGACCATGATGAGTCCCTCCCTGTTGAGTCTTATCTCTAACACAAGAGTTTTTTGACCTAAATAAATTACAAGTTTTAAGCCTTAGAGCTCTGTAGCCTTGTTTAATTTTATAAAGGGAGCTGTCCACAAAATTTTGTACCACATTGAGGCAAGATGTACTATGTTAGCCGTAATTTGACATTATTCTGCAATAATGATAATAATAATAATAATAATAATAATAATAATATATTGCAGAATAGTGTACCTGCAATTGTATCCCTAGTGATCAAGTATCCTAGGATTAATTATAAAACTAGAATAAAAAATTAGAAAACATTTTAAAAATAAAAAAATTATTAGATGTTCAAGACACTCTTTTATGGCCATTTTACAAATATACAAAATAACATTGCACAGTGATCTCCATAAAGATGTCATAAATAGGTGCCATTGTGTTTTTCTCATTCTACCCCACAATTAGTTTTTTAGTGTTTTTCTAGTACATAATATGCAACCAAGTAAAAAAGTACAGCTTGGCCAACAAAACAAAACAAACAAAAAAAAAAAGCCATACTACAGCTTTTGTAAAAAAGTAATGGGTCATGTTAGTGCTAGAGGGAAAAAAGAAGACATTAACAAAGATTTCACTGCAAATCAAGATGGTTTAAATAAAAAAAAGTTTAAATTAAGATTTATTTTAGAATTCTGAGATAAAAAGAGTTCAGGATCCTAGCTTAATTCATTTAAGATTTTGTATCCCTAAATGTTGATATTTTTTTAAGTTCGCTCAATTTCTTTACTGACATAGGACGTATGGATACACATTCCTATGCAAGTAAATGGCTTTGGGTGTTAGCGGCTAATTTTTTTTTTTTTGGCAGGTTTTTACACCCTCGGATTCAACGCCCCTCCCCTCTGATTAAAATCATTAGACGCCGCGGCAAAGAGGGCTGCAGTGTTTAGACACTGCGGCCCTCTTTGCCACGGCGTCTAATGATTTAAACGCTCTAATGAGCGGTGCCGCACACCATTCCTCACTGCAATCGTATATCAGCGGCAAAATCGCAGGCTCCCAATCGCTGTCATGGCAGCTGGATGTCTTGGTGAAGGCTCCACCACCGCATTTTTTCGATTTCTCTCTCACGTTCGTCCCAGACAGGAATGAGGATACCGCCATCTTTGTACACCCTAATACATTGTGTATATAATACATTAGGATGTATAAATGATCATGCCCCATAGTGGTGAAGTGCCCTAGGGGGACTCAAAGTTAAAGTACATAAAAAAAAATGTAATGTAAAAAAATTTAAAAAGTGTTAAAAGTTCAATATAACACCCTTTTTGCATTTTACCTAAATAAAAAAGAAAAAAAAGAGTCACACAAATTTGGTATTGGCATCCTACAAAAGATAATCTAAAGACATACACACATTCATTCCCATACGCTGAACATCATAGAAGAAAAAAATTCCAAATGCAAAAATTGTGGGTTTTTTTAAGCAATTCATCAGTCCTATAAAAATTGAAATAAAAAGTGATCAAAAAAGTTGTCATGTATTTCAATCTGCTAGCATAAAATGCGCTTCAGCCCACAAAAAAGCACCCTCACTGACGTTCCTAGGTGTTAGTACAATTATTGGCCGCACAAAATGGCGCCGTGGCGCAAATATCAAGAATAGAAGATGTTTGGACATTTTTTTGACAGTACCAAAAACAGTACGCGAATTGTAATGGCGATGTTACCGTACTGTAATTCCAAATAGCACATCATTTTGTGCCGAAGAATAATGTCAAAGAAAAAAGCTCCCCGAAAACATTGCAACATGTACTTTTTTTCGACTTTCCCTCCCTTAGAATTTTTTTCTAAGTCTTATTCTTTGGTAATATAATAACACCATTATAAAGTACATCTTAGCCCCGGCGAAGATAAAAGAGCCCTCATATGTCTGAATAGGAAACATTAAAAAAAGTAATGTTTTTCAGAAGGCAAGGAGGGATAAAAGTAAGGGCCATGTATGATAACGGTTTAGGTATAAAAACCGTCACTTTTTGCTCACTATACAAAAAATGAGTTTTAGACCTAAACCGTTTCATACATGTGGCCCTTAGAGTCATATTATTGTGACCGTCCATCAGGAAGGGATTAAAGTGTTATGACTAGTTTAAAAGAAAGTTATACTTTTTTATTTCTTATTTCCTTTATATTCTAGGAGACGCCTTTAAATGAATGAAGAAAATTTCAAGATCTTTTTACTCTTCAAGAAACCAGCTCATCTCTTTTAAATTGTTTCAGAAAGTTCTGCTCTTTTGGTATGCCAAACAAATTGTATCCATTAAGAACATCCTGGTCATTAAATATGCATATGGCATATAGTTACTAATTAGAGAGCTTCATAAACAGTTTAGATGTTATTTATATGCAAATACCCTTGTTGCTTTAAATCCAACTTTCCCTTTTTCCAGCTTTTATTAGTTGTAATTCCTATTCTTTTCAGAATTAAATAAAAGTCTACAATGAAAGAACCATTTCCTTTGTTTGCATTATTAATGCCCCATTTCAGATGCTTTATTGGGGGAAACTTTCTGGCTACTTCAAGCTTTTTGAGCTACAGTAATTTTACTTACAGCATACAATGTTCTGAATGTCTTGGCAAGAAAATGAAGGATCCTAATATGCTTCATCTGAAAAGTCATGGACAATTAAGTTGAATTAAGTGAGTCAAGTTGCTCACATCATGTATTTCTATTCAAAACTAGTTCCTCATTTGCAATATTAACAGTACTTAGAAGTCCTGTGGGTGAAATCAAGTTTCTGTGCCTTTGAGTATAATTCCCATTCAACAGTATTCGAAATCTTAAGGTAGGCAATTTAAGGGATTAAAAAGTTTAGATTTAGGTTTGTTAAAGGTCGTATTCACATTGTTTTGTCCGCTTAAAGTGGAAGTCTGATTTTTAGCCAACTCTTGAAATAATTATCTCATGAAACTGCAATGTCATAGATTCCCTGAGTGTTTGTGCAAATATTGTGCAATCTACGAGATTGGGGCAAACACAACAAAATACTGGACAATGTCCCGACACCCAAATCAAAATGGGCTTCCGTTTTCTGCTGAATAATTCCGATATGTACGTTGGTCTGGGATTTTTTTTCTATCCCTGAATGCTCAACAAAGTTACCTCTACTTGTAAAATGAGTTACAAACATAATAACATTATATTAAGCAGCAACTCAGAATACAGATGCATGAAAATATGATCTTAGGAAAAAACAAAAGGAAATGTCACATAAAAGTGCCATAAATTAACATAATAAAACCCCCAATTATGTAGTCGCCACAAGAGCTGTTCACATTTGGGTCAGTTGAGGACTTCAAAAATGGCTTAAAGGGGTATTTCCACAACCTAATGTTGATGTGGGATCCTCCAAAATGGTATTTAATTCACTTCATTAATATAATGACACATCAAAAAGTGAATCTCTGAAGCAACAGCTGACTTACATGCTCTTGGTTTCCTGACCAGTTTACACTGGACACCACCAGAGCTGGATAGAAGCTGCTATCTGGCTGGAATTTGCATTGTTTGCACTTCTTATCTGATGTCAAGGAACAATGAGAAAAGAAGGAGCTTTGAAAAGGTCTGCCAGAGAAAGATCCCTTTGTCTATTGTATAGAGATATCCCCACTGGTTGTAATGTAATATTTCTAGAAAACAATGCAACAAAATCCCTGGCTCTCGTGCCAGCCCCTCCCCCTCTCTCCCGCAGCCGTAGTGAAGAGAATGTAAAGAAGCTTCCTGCAGACTTATCTTCTTCTCCTGACAAATATCGAGGGAGATAATAAACGCATATTAGCTTGTGCACAATACAGTTCTCCTTTGTGATTAGCAAAACAATGTTTGCTTCAACTAAAGAGACTGAGTAATCCAGGAACGCATGAGTGGGAGTGATGACATTCACAAGGAGGTACTTTTGTTTTAAACACTGAAGACACAACACCCTTTTTTCAAGTTTCAATTGGGAATATCAGCCTGTATGTAAGAATCCACGTCTGGCAAAACCCCTTTAAATGGGTTTTCTCACCATGCAGTTCACATAGCCATAGCCCAGCCTTCAGACTATACTTTCTGTGAAACACTATTATGTTTACACATTGATTTGATCATATCAATTGCTATTTCTATTTGATTGCTGTTACAAGTGACATAACTCTGAGGTTTATAATTATAAGTGCACAAACTACAGAGCTCCTAACTCTTATATAAACAAGCTAACTGTGCTGAGATAAGGAATCGATAGGCATAACTCATCTATGGTCACACACCACATTGAGCCAATCAATAAGAAAAAGAGCAAATAAGGTGGAACCTATAGAAACGTGACAGGCAGAGATATGAACTTCTTTACTCCCTGAACAAAGCAAAATCAAAACAGCAATGTAATTTGGTAAATTTCTCATTTACCTTTCGCTACATTTAAAAGGTGTTAATCACTGTGTAACAAAACCCCTTTAAACTAAATATGTAGCAAAAACAGTGATGTAACACTTTGGAGAACAAATTAACAAAGTTCTAAAAATACCTATACCCCTATCTTCCATCCACATCTATCTACCTATCTGACCTTGGTTGAACTTAATGGATATATGTCTCTATTCAAACATTCCCAATTCCCATTTTGCACCTTGATTGTATATCAGTATTATATGCCATGAAGTAATAGTCTTGGTGCAAAATGGAGAGCGGGTCACACTTGTGTACAACTCTCTGTTCTGTTCTATGGGAATTCCCAGTGCAACCAAACAACACCGCTCCTGGCTGATATAGGATACTCCCATACCAGAATGAGAGTATGCACAAGTGTGACATACTCTCTCTTCTGTACCAAGACTTTCGGGGGCACATTCCTGAGATAGGTACAAGACTTACCGCTGGGACCTGAACCTTTTACACTTTGATGGCATATATTAGAAATATGCCATCAAAATTAAGAGATGGAAACACCCTTTTAAAGAGATATTCCTAGAATATTTTATTGATAACCATCAAAAACTCTCCAAATTATAGAAAAAGCTAGGCTATAAAAGTTATGTACCAATTTGTTTTCTGTCATCTAGGCTACATTTTATTAAAGGCAATTAACTCCTTAATGGCTGTCAATATTAATTTTTATGGTGCCCATAAAGGGGCCTTATTCTACAATGTAATGTTTTATCCAAGCTGTAGAGCTCTTGCTTGAACCACTGGGAATGAAGGTACTTCAGATCCTGCCTTTTAAAGCTCTGATCATTGCAGTCAAAAGTGACTATAGCATGAAAAACGGGGACTTGCCCTTCAATTGGATAACCAGGTTTCCTGGCAACAACATCAGGGTCTAAGAGACCCTAGAAAGATTTTTTTTTTTTTTTTTTTTTTTTTTTAGGCTTGCTTTTATCCACATTAGGGCCCCATGCATGAAAAATGTCTGGGTCTAAGCTTTTCTTTGCTTCCCATAGCAACAAATAAGAGTTAGTAACCTAGACCTACAAGGCTCCCATATCCACTCCTCGCCCGCCATATATCCTTTGCTAATCACTAAACATCCTCCACTCAAGCATCTCACGCGCCTCCAAGGACCCTTCTTCTTCAGCATCTCCTCTTGACAATTCCTCACATAAACCGTCCCAAGACTTCCTCATACTTTTT
Source organism: Phyllomedusa bahiana (assembly GCA_025379985.1). Lineage (NCBI taxonomy): Eukaryota > Metazoa > Chordata > Amphibia > Anura > Hylidae > Phyllomedusa > Phyllomedusa bahiana. Next base: position 15,174 of record JAODAL010032574.1, on the reverse strand, counting down.
TTATTTTTTTTTGTTTTTTTTAGTTATTTTTGTTTTTTTTTTTTTTTTTTTTGTTTTTTTTTTTTTTTTTTTTTTTTTTTTTTTTTTTTTTTTGTTTAGTTTTTTTTTTTTTTTTTTTTGTTGTTTTTTTTTTTTTGTGTTTTTTTTTGTTTTTTTTTTTTTTTTTTTTTTTTTTTTTTTTTTTGTTTTTTTGTTTTTTTTTTTTTTTTTTTTTTTTTTTTTTTTTTTTTGTTTTTTTTTTTTTTTTTTTTTTTTTTTTTATTTTTTTTTTTTTCCCCCCTTTTTTTTTTTTTATTTTTTGTTTTTTTTTTTTTTTTTTTTTGTTGTTTTTTTTTTTGTTTTTATTTTTTTTTCATTTTTTTATTTTTTTTTTTTTTTTTTTTTTTTATTTTTTTTTTTGTTTTTTGTTTTTTTTCTTTTTTTTTTTTTGTGTTTGGTGTGTGTGTGTGGTGTGGTGTTTTTTGTTGGTTTTGTTTTTTTTTTTTGTTTTTTTTCTCCCTTGTTGGTTTTTTTTTTAGTTTTTTTTTTTTTTTTTTACCTTTTGTTTTTTGTTTTTTTTTTTTTTGTCTGTTTTTTTTTTTTTTTGATTTTTTGTTTTTTTTATTGTTCTTTTTTTTATTTATTTATTTTTTTTGGTGTTTTTTATATTTTTTTTGTTTTTTTTTTGTTTTTTTTTTTGTGTTTTTTTTTTTGTTGGTTTGTTTTTTTTTTTTTTTTTTTTTTGTTTGTTTTTTTTTTTTTTTGTTTGGTTTTTTTTTTGTGTTTGGTTTTTTTTTTGGTTTTGTTTTTGTTTTTGTTTTTGTGTTTTTTTTTTTTACTTTTTTTTTTTTTTATTTTTTTTTTTCCTCTCACAACTCGGAACCCTGCCCCAACACATCAACTTCCCCCACGCCACAAGCCCTCAAAGTAACCTGAAAACCCACCCTTGAAGATTGCCTATAACCAACATTAACCACATTGCCCTACTCCACCACACAAACATGTCTGCCCATCGCCTTCTGTCTCTTCCCACCTTCCTTGTAGATTGTAAGCAACCACACTGGCAGGGCCCTCTCTCCCTCTGTACCAGTTGTAAGTTACATATTGTCACCTTGTACTTGTTTGACCAATGTTATTTACGTAACCACCTCGAATGTACAGCGCCCTGGAACTAAGGAGTTATAAAATTAGTATTATTAATAATAATAATAATAATAATGATGACAAATAATAATAACAATAACAATAATAATAAATTGTTAAAGGGATTTCAATTTTAAAAAATACTTCTATATAAATACTGGATTTAAAGACCTCTTAAATCCACTGTCAATCCTGGTGTTCCTGCTGATCATGTCACCATCAGTGCTCACATGGTGCTATAGCCAATTAAAAGCCTCAGCAGTCACGTGTTGAATATCCTGTAAGAAATCGCTGCAGCCTGTCTATAGTTGCAAGTTCACGTGAACAATGAACATCAACATAAGTCAGAAAAACGGGGAGAAGAAGGGGCACAAGAACAATTTAAAAGTTACATTTTTTTTATATCCCCTCCAACTACCTAAGGAGCAAATAAAAAAAAAATCTTTTTAATGATAATCTTTTAATAATAGTAACAAAAATTATAATATGACAATAAAAAGTCCACAAAACATTGCCAAAAAAAAATTATTTAGCATAAAAATATATCTGTGCATACATTATGTAAAAACAAAAAACAGCTCTATGTCGAGGAAATAAAAAAAAAATTCATAATTTGAGCCACAAAAAAAATTATATAGGTATCAAGTAATTTTATGAGTTAATCCAAAACAGACACGTCCAAAAATATAATAACTTCCTTATAAAACAAGACCTTATATAGCTTTGTGAAAAATTATTTGTGAAAATAATAATGATATAGCTGCTAAAATGCAGAGAGGCAAAATCTAAGAAAATAGCTGGCTGTTGATCCAAACAAACTTGGTTGGTTGTTGTCTAAGGAAGAAAATGAAAGTGATATCACTTTAATATAGCGTTAATGCAGACCAAGACACCCAATAGTTAGTAGAGAGAATATGAAGCGCTGTAAAAAATATGTACTATTTTGCCTTTTTCATTGGGTTTTTTTGAAGGTTTTAGCTATAGCCTTGATTATTGATCATCATTGAGGGCAATCCTAAAAATTTTTGGGTTGAAACTTTCTTTTTACCCTATATTTTGTTAGGAAAATTTTGTTGTCAAGCTGTTGGAATAGATTAAAGGGGTTGTATGATCTTAGAAAAATGGGTCCTTTATACAATCTTGCCCATGGGCTTTGTCTGGTGGTGCAGCTAATCTTTTACGCTTTCTAATTTTCCCTTTTTTTAAATGTACTTTCATTTTTCCCCTTGGACTCCTGACCCTTGAGTGAATTGGGAACTCAACCCCCTTGTTTTTATTCTTCTGTTTTTAAATTGTACCCCAATTTAAATTAGGCAGAAAATATTAAAGTAGTTGTGGGTTTTAAATCTGTTTTTTTTTGTGCTAAACCCTTACTTTTTAATAGGGAAAAATAAAAGGGTTTAGCCATCGGAAAGGGAAAAAAAATTTTCCCAAAGGGTGAAATTTTAAATAGAAAAAATGACATGTAGAAGGACTTGGGAATTTTAGTTGACAGTAAACTTAACTGTAGGAGCCAATGTCAAGAAGCAGTCCCAAAAAAAAAGAAGTTTAGGGTGTATAAAAAGGGGAAAAGTTTAACTGGATGAGAATATTGTTCTTTTATTATAAAAATCCTTAGTTAAACCCCCATAGAATATTTTGTACAGGTTTGGGATCCAGTGCACAGGAAGGACACAAAGCTTGAAAAAGTTCAAAACGTAGGCAACGAAAATATTAAAAGGACTGGATGGGCTAGGGGTAGACCTGATAAATGTGTATAAATATATCAAGGGTCAATATAGAGAACTTACCCATATTCTTTTTATACACAGGACTGTATCAAGAACAATGGGGTTCCTCTGGATAGGGAAAAGGAGGTTTTATTAACGTCTTTTGAACGGGCATTTCGGGTGTTCGAATTTGCGGCCCCCCGGGCTGCAAGTTTGCGTTTGCCGGGGCTGGCTACGCAGCCCTGTTCCCAGCACAGCCTCTGCAAGGGGAAAACTCCGCTCCCTGGCGCTTAACCCTTTGATTTCTGTGGTTCATCACCGCAGAGCAATCAAAGGGTTTCCGTGCCTCCAGGTTTTGGGAAAACCCCGGGGGCCCAAAACAGAGCCCGGGGATGGGCACATGAGCCCGGGGGACCTAGAGACCCAGGACTGTTGTGTAAAGAATTCAAAAATCAGGGAAATGTGTGCTGCACCAATCGCTGCCTAGTCTATGCCAGTTTATAATGTATTGCTATTGAAAGCAATCTTACTAGTGTAAACGTATTTTTTAAGGGATTTAAAGTAAAGAAAAAAAAAAAAATACAAAGTGTAGAAAAAAAAAAAATAAAAAAATAAAATAAATAAATTTTAATAAAAAAAAAAAATGTGCATACATTACACAACGGAAAAAAGAAACTACCAAATAGGTATCCACACGCCCAAAAAAATAACCTGTGAAAATTAAAAAATTATTGAGTGTGAAAGGGAAAATGGTGTAAAGAAAGAAAAAAAAATTTAAAAATAATAAAAAAAAAATTCGAATTATTTTTAATGAACTAAATTTTCCCCCCAAAAAGTACAACTTCCCCCAGTAAAACAAGGCCCTCTTTAAAACTGCGTCATTGAAAAAATAAAAAGTTAAAAATTTTGAAATGAAAAGAGGTAAAAAAAAAAAAAATTGTTTTGGTCATTAACTTTTTTGGGCCTGGGTTTAAAAGGGTTAGCAAAAAGGGATTCTTATGTAAGAGGTTTAGACTTAAAAAACGTATAGAATATAGAGGAAATTTTTCGTGGAAAAACCATTAAACCCCTTCTATAATTCTGGATGCATTTTTGGGCAAATTTTAAAAAATTTTTTGTCGAAAGACGTCAATTTTATTGCATGCTTAGTATCTTAGAATGCCCCTAAAATTTTTTGAACCTGTTCTACTCGGGTCATGGTTTGGGCTTTCTGCCAAACTTAGGGCCGGGTAAACCATTTGAAACTTAGATGACATAGATACGTTAGTCCATATACTTTTTGGACCTGAAACCATTTTTTTTTTTATCTTTTTATGTTATATAAGGACATAAATCCAGACTTTCGCTTCCATTTGGGGTACCCAAATTTAAAAATTGAGGGGGTTTTACTCCTTAAACCCCTGTACCCCCCCATTTTTAAAAAGGGGCAAAAAGGGGAATTGGCAATTGACTAAAATGTGCTTTCCAATGATTTTTGGGTTTTTTTTCCCGTGATTTTTGTCGCGTTTTTGTGTATTAATTGCTGTGCTTTCCTGCACAAAAACGTAGCAAAAATTGTGGTAAAAATTGCGGCAAAAATGCACCATGTGAAAGCACCCAAAGACTGTTTCATGGGCAGGTGTGGGCAAATTCTTCTTTATTTGTCATAAAGCAAAAAAAGGCCCGGGGGTTTAAAATTTAGGTGTGGTGCTTGTATTTGGAAGATATTGCTGTGAAGAAAACATGCAGTCAAAAGAATTTTCCATGCAGTTGAAACAAGTTATCCTGTGAAAAATGGAAAAATCCCATCAAAGAAATTGCTTTCAATTTAGAAGTGGGGCCAAATTTTTCAGTTTGGGGAATTTGTATCAAAAAAGAAACAGGGTGGAAATCACTAATAATTTTCCCCTGGTGAAAAGAAACCCTTTAAGCAGGCAAAACCAGGAAAAACACTCTCCAGGTGTAGACTATCAATATCCAAAATTTCCTAATGAGAAGATGCATGAAAATAAATACAAGGGTTCCTGCCGGTGCAAGCCCATCATTTCCTCAAAAATAAAAGGGTAGATTGGCTTTGCTAAAAAAACCTTTTAAATGCCAGACAGTTCTGGGAAAAACTTCTTTGGGCAGAAAACCAAAATCAATTCTCCAGAATGGTGGAACAAAAAAAGTTGGGAAGGCAAACCAAAAAACAATACATCATCTTAAAACACGACGGAGGCAATGTGATGGCTTGGGCTTTCCTGGGGTTCCCGTGGGGATGGGTATAGTGTTATTTATGTGGACAGGGTAAGAGGGGGATGAATTCTGAGGTAGAATATATTGTGTCAATGAGCCAAATGCAGCCAAATTTATTGGTTGGCATTTCATAATACAAATGGACAATGACCAAAAAACATAAAGCCAAAGCAACGCATCAGTTTATCAAAGCAAAGAAGTGGAATATTAATAAAGTACTATTTTATTGAAATAAAAACACTTTATTATTTAATACATATTCATGACATACATCCCCGACATTTTATAACCCTGAACCCCAGGACACAGAGACGGGGCACCTTTGGGGGAAATGCTGACCTGTTACCGGGCCAAACTGGCCCCCAGAGAGTTGTGCCACTATTCAAAAAAAACAAAAAAGTACCCCGGTATTATTACAAAATCACAAGGGTGCCTCCTTGGTTTTCCCTTTTTTCCTTTTTAACTTTTGGTGGAATGGGGTCCGAGCCTTTTTTCCTTGCTCTTGTTTAATATATTTAAGGATATCTGACCGTAAGTTCCTCAGTGGGGTCTCCTCTAACAAGGAAAATTACCCCCTTTTTGGGTGTGTCTGAGCTCTCACCCCCGCAAGCCTATTTATTATGCACTGATGAGGGGCAAACACCCCAAAATAGCTATCTGTATATGAGTGCTGGGTTGCCTTTATTATCATAATCTTGTCTCAATCTCTGTAATCCAGATATGACTTAAGGAACACTACATGTATTTGATGGCCCTGGTGTCCTACCTCTTTTTCTTTGCTTTAAAAAGGATTTTTCAAAATTTTAAAGATTACTTTTGGGGGAAAAGGGAAAAAGAAGATGTTTTTTAAAAAAAATTGTTTTTTTTGTTTGGTTTTGGATGAAAAAAGATTCATCTCCTGAGAGCACACAATTTCTTTGGTTTCTGACCCCCCCTCTCCCTTCCCCCGTGTTCTCGCTTAATTGATTGCTTTAAGTTCAACCATGGTGGTTCACTCCCTGCAGAGTCTTATCTCTAGCAATGGAGTTTGTGTTCCTAACTTAAAATGACAAGCTTTCACCCTTTGGAGCTCTAAAGCCTTGTGTGCTGTACATTATAAATCTTCTGCAGTTATGTCACTGTAACAGGAATAGTGGAAAAAAGCAGAACTAATGTCATCACTGTTGTAAACCCCCAGCCTGACCAGGGGGGTGAGCTTGAAAATAATGTGACTGTGTAACTGCATGATGAGAAAACCCCTATAAGTTCATATATTAAAGGGGTTGTCTCCCCATGATGATTTTCAGAATCACAAGAAACTTCAGATTCACAATTCCTCACTCTTCCTAGTTAGGCGTTGGGTGGTTCTATAGCAGTGATTAGATTTCAGTATATCCCCCGTTTCTAATTGGCTGACAGACTGATGAGTTGTATTCTATGTGTGAGGGTTACGAAAATTTAAAGAAAATAAACAAAAGTAATTAAACTCCTTTTGTTTGTTAGATACCATTTTTCTCAAGTTGTTGAGACTGTGGGGACATCCTCCCGCTCTCAGAAAAGCAAAAAACAAGATAAAATGGGAAGTAGGGCTTTCCGAGAAACCGTGTACCTCAAAGGAGATAAAATCTTGCCTTTTAAACCCAAAGGGGAAAAAGAAAAAAAGATTTTTTTTTTTTTTTTCCACAAGACCAAATTCCCTTTTTTTTAGGGGTTGAGTAGTTAAACAACTAATATATTGAACCTTAAACACTGTGGCCTTTGTATGAAAATTTTAGCAAAAATGTTTTGTTGCCAAAGAACCAATCAGAGTCAGTTTTATTTTTTTAGCGTAACCCGGGGCGTAAATGAGAAGCTGGCCCAAAAAAACTTTTGGAGCCCAACCCCCCCCTTCGCCCACCTCCCCCCACACAAAATTTACCAGGACATGCAGTTAGATAATGTAGATAATACAGGGGGCAAATACCTCACCATACATATCACCGTCATACTGCTACCAGGTAAATCCACTATACCAAGACCAACATTACCAATAACACTTTTACATAGGAGCCTGATTATACCGCCAGAACATGACCACAAAGTGACTGAATAATACCCCTACACGATTACTGATCAGTACACAAAGACCAATAGTACCACCATATAGTGACCATATAGTGGTATATACTAGTGTACACAGACTCTGCAGACTGTATATAACCACCATACAGTGACCATATAGTGGTAGACACCAGTGTACACAGACTCTGCAGACATATGTGATTGAAGTGTAGTTATATCTTGTGAGTCACAGGTGACGTTTCTCTGACAAGTCGTTGACTTCCCCTTTTGTTCTGAACACCTTCATGATGACGTCTCCCGGCCACTTGTCCCTGGAGATTTAGACACAAATATCTTAGAATCCTCACTTTTCCAGCACCTCCCTCCCCGCCCCTGGGTATAAAAGGGTTTTTTAGGCGGAAGGGTTTGAGAGGATTTGGGGCCCACATAGGACAGGTTTAGGTAGGGGGGCAGGGGTTTTGGGGCAATAGTAAGAAGGCAGGGTATAGGGGGAAACAATAGGGAGGGGGGGCAATAGGGGGAAAAAGATAGCCAAAACAGGGGTTCATTATTATTTAAAAAAAAAAAAAAACCCTACTACCTGTTCTTGCTCCCCCCGAGTGACCACCAGCGGCCGGCCCGTTGTGCTCGGCGCAGGCCCGCGCATATGTGACGTCACGCGCAGCCCCGTCAGCACTGGGCCGGCGAAGGCAGAGTTTAAGTGTATAGAGCCCCCCTTAAAAATATCCAGGCGGGTTTAGGGGCCATTAGGTAAGGGGAGTTTTGGAGTATAGGGGCCAAAAATGTCGCAGGCTGGGTTAGGGTAGGCTATAGGGGCCGATACAGGGAGGAGGGCATAGGGGAGGCATTGGACCCTTTTTATAGGTAGGGGTTAGGAAAGTTTATAGGGGGTTTTTAAAAAAAAGGCAGATGGGCAAGGGAGGTTAGGGGCATAATATGGGCAGGGCATTTGGGTAGGCTATTGGGCCATAATAGGGAAACAGGGATTTGGGGAAGGTTATATATAGGCAGGCAGGGTTTGAGAGGCTAATAGAGACAATATATAGGCGGGCAGGGCTAAGGGGCATATATAGGCGGGCAGGGCTACAGGGGCTATATATAGGCAGGGCTATAGGGGCCAACAGATAGGCAGGCAGGGCTATGGGGGCCAATAGGTAGGAAGGCAGGACTATAGGGGCGAACAGATAGGCAGGCAGGGCTATAGGGGCAAATAGATAGACAAGCAGGGGGCTTCATTATTATTAAAAAAATAAGAAATCCCTTACTCACCTGTCTCTTGCTCCCTCGATGTGACCACACAGCCGGCCGGCCAGTCTATGCTCGGCGCAGGCCGCGCGATGATGTGACGTCATCGCGCAGCCCACGTCAGCACTGTGGGCCGGCGAAGGCAGAGTTTAAGTAGCTATAGAGCCCCATATAGATATTCAGGCAGGGTATAGGGGCCATATAGGTAGGAAGGCAGAGTTTAGGTAGCTATAGGGGCCATATATGTACGCAGGCATGGCTTAGGGTAGGCTATAGGGGCCCGATACAGGTAGGCAGGGCATAGGGTAGGCTATATGGGCCATATATATAGGTAGGGCTTAGGAAAGTTTATAGGGGTTCATATATAGGCAGCTTTATATTTTAGAGGGCATAGGGGGTAGGCTATATAAGGGGGATTTTATATATATAGGCAGGCAGGGCATAGGAGGTAAGACTATTAAAGGAGCAAGGGGCCTATATATAGGCAAGGCAGGGATATTAGGGGAGGCTATGGGCCATATATAATGGCAGGCAAAGGGCATTTGAGGAGGCTATAGCAAATATAGAGGCAGGGCTTAGGGGCAATAGAGGCATTATAATAGGCGGGCAGGGGCTATGGGCTATATATAGGACGCGGGCTATAGGGCCAAAATAGGCAGGCAGGGCTATGGGCCATAGATAAGGCAGGGCTATAGGGGCCAACAGATAGGCAGGCAGGGCTATAGGGGCAATAGATAGGCAGCAGGGCTATAGGGGCAATAGAAACAGCACTGAGGTGACATAGCAGCAGGGCTATAGGGGTAAATAGATAGCAAGCAGGGGGCTTCATTATTATTAAAAAATAAGAAATACCACCTTCTCACTGTCTCTGCTCCTCGACTGTGACCATGCACAGCCGGCCGGCCAGTCTGTGCTCGGCGTAGGCCGCGCGATGATGTGACATCAACGCGCAGCACGTACAGCATGTGGGCCGCGGAAGGCAGAGTTTACAGTAGCATAGAGCGCCCATACAGTATCTGCTGGGTTGGGCCATAGGTTGGAGGCAGAGTTTGGTAGCTATAGGGGCCGGTCGCAGCCGGAGGTAGGTTTAGGGGCCGAAAAGGAGGCCAAGGGTGGATATGGGCCATATTTTAAAGGTAGGGTTAGGGAAAAATTTTTTTTTTTGGGGGGCCTATATATATGGAGATGGGCTTGGGTAGGCTATAGGGCCTATATATAGGAGGGAGGGCAATGGGTAGGCTATTGGGCCATATATATGCAGGCAGGGATTTGGGGAGGCTATATATAGGCAGGCAGAGCTTTGAGGAGGCTATAGAGACTATATATAGGCGAGCAGGGCTACAGGGGCTATATATAGGCGGGCAGGGCTACAGGGGCTATATATAGGCAGGGCTATAGGGGCCAACAGATAGGCAGGGCTATGGGGGCCAATAGATAGGCAGGCAGAGCTATAAGGGCCAATAGTTAGGCAGGCAGAGTTATAGGGGCAAATAGATAGCCAGGCAGGGCTATAGGGGCAAATAGATAGGCAGGCAGGGCTGTAAGGGCCAATAGATAGGCAGGCAGGGCTATAGGGGCCAATAGATAGGCAGGCAGGGCTATAGGGGCCAATAGATAGGCAGGCAGGGCTATAGGGGCCAATAGATAGGCAGGCAGGGCTATAGGGGCCAATAGATAGGCAGGCAGGGCTATAGGGGCCAATAGATAGGCAGGCAGGGCTATAGGGGCAAATAGATAGGCAGGCAGGGCTGTAGGGGTGAACAGATAGGCAGGCAGGGCTATAGGGGTAAATAGATAGGCAAGCAGGGGGCTTCATTATTATTAAAAAAATAAGAAATCCCTTACTCACCTGTCTCTCGCTCCCTCGACGTGACCATGCAGCCGGCCGGCCAGTCTGTGCCGGCGTAGGCCGCGCGATGATGTGACCTCATCGCGCAGCCCACGTCAGCACTGTGGGCCGGTGAAGGCTGATTAGCAGAGCGGAGGCGCTCTGCTCTGCTAATACCAGCCAGTCCTGGCTTTGGGTGCTCGGGCCTGAGGACCCGGGCGTTCAGAGGTAGGAATTGCCGGGCCCCGCAGCTCCGCGTCCGCCGGCAGTGAACTAGTATGTTCACTGCTGGCAGGCGCTGGAGCCGAACTACCGAGGTAGCAGACACCGGGCTCCTCTAAGAGCACAGGCCCCGGGGCAGTTGCTACCTCTGCTACCCTGGTAGTTACGCCCCTGCAGAGTACTATATGAAATAAAAGTTGAGCTCTGATCGGATGTTATGGACAACAAGGACAGGCTAACTGCTAGGTAGTTTTCATACATAAGGCCCTCTGTGTTCTGGAATATTGTACTTCTATATATTCTGTTATTACCACTTTATTCTTGAATACAAGCAATTCTTTTTTAAGAGAATACTTCCATAATGCTATATTAAAATTTAATTGGAGGCATGCAGAAGTATATTATTACCTTGTAGACCTCAACGTGTTCCAAATAATGGCCCTATCCAACTAAATCTTCTGTGCATGAGACTGAATTAGCTACAGATAAGTATAATAAGTATCTTTACTGCCTAATCTAATTGTCATGATTGGTAGGAGGTCTATTTGACCTATTTACTTCCAAGACGCTGGCTTGAAGATTAAAAATAGTTTGGACACAAGTTGCACAATTTCTAGGAGTACAGGCTTTGAAGGATTTGGTAAAACATAATGCAGTGTATGATAAATGGTTATACACTAGGCACATTCATGGAGTCAGGGCTTTATGCATATAACAATGAGATTCCTTTGTAATTTTTCTCCAGCAGTGCATGATTACTCTGCTTTCATAGCTAATCTAACAAACAGATCATAAACAACTAAAGGAAACAACAAATGCATTCAACAGAGTCTTAACATTTCGACATTAAGAAGACAAAGTGGTAGAGTAAAACCCCTGCATGTTTCCAGATCTCTGTACTTTGCCAGATGACACATTGTGATTCCTGTAGTTTATGTGAAATGCACATAAAATATAAGTTGCATATCCATTTTATTTAATAGGGTGTTCTATTTTTTCTAAATTCTGTTTTCATTAAGTTTTTGAAAGATTTGTGCAAAGCATGAAAGGAAGAATCCACACAGGCACTAGACAGCCAGAACTTTTATGGGGATCAGTACAGAAAAATAACATATGAAACCCAGTGACTACAGCATTCAAAGGGCACAATAAATACTGCCTAAGGTTGCTTTGCAAAAAAAAAAAAAAAAATAATAAAAAAAAAAAATTTTTATATATACATATATAAAATTTATATAAAATATTATATAAAATATTTAAAAATTATATTAAACTTCGGTGTGGGAAGCCAGTTGCTGTCGGTATCAAACTAGGTTGTGAACTGTACTGTACGGTGATGAACGGCCATTATGGGGTGGCTTTTCTCGCAATGGCTGCAGTTGGGCGGGTGGCCATTCCTACATTTCAGATCCAGGTTTTACCAGGCTTATAAAAAACCTGTTTTTCCAGGTAATCGAGGTTATGGAGAAACTGGAGCTGCAGAAATGCTGAGGAGAGGCTCACACTTTCCCATCTCCCAGGCTTGTGGGAAGCCAGACATCAGTGGAGACTGGTTTAATTTATGTGTTTGTGGTGCTTCGGCGATAGGTCTTGACCACATGTTAGAGAGGACGAAATATGTTCAGTTATGTATATATATATAAACCTTACCTGTTTTAGGCCAAATAGAAACCAAAATTATTTATATTTGCCTAATCCCAGAATAATGAGAGAGATATAATTTTATTACTTTCTGCAAAGTCAAAAGTTTACATACATTTTATTAGTATTTGGTAGCATTGCCCTTAAACTGCATGACTTGGGTCAAACATTTTGGATATTTTGGAAGCATAAGCTTGACACAATAGTTTGTAGGAATTTTGGCCCATTTCTCCTGACAAAACTGGTGTAACTGAGCCATGTTTGTAGGTTGCCTTGCTTGCACCTGTCTTTTCAGCTTTGCCCATAAATTTGCAATAGGATTGAGATCAGGGCTTTGTGATGGCCATTCCAAAACATTGACTTGGTTATCCTTAAACCACTTTGTAACTAGTTTGGCATTATGCTTTGGGTAATTGTCCATTTTGAAGACATATTTTACACTCAAGCTTTAACTTCCTGGCTGAAATCTTGAGATGTTGCTTCAGTATTGCCACATAATCTTCTTTCCTCATGATGCCATCTATTTTTTGAAGTGCACCTGTCCCTCCTTGTGCAAAACAACCCCACAACATGATGCTGTCACCCCCATGTTTTACATTTGGGATGGTGTTCTTAGGCTTGCAAGCTTCTCCCTTTTTCCTCCAAAAGTAACAGTAGTCATTATGGCCAAACAGTTCAATTTTAGTTCTGTCAGACCACATGATATGTCTTCAAAAAAGTATGTCTTTGTTCCTTTTGCAAACATTAATCTGGCTTTTGTTTCTTTTGGAGTAATGGCTTCTTCCTGGCATAGTGGTCTTTCAGCCCATGTTGATACCGTACTCGTTTCACTGTGGATAATGACACAATCTTACCAGCTTCCCCCAACATCTTCCCAAGGTCTTTTGCTTTTGTTCTTGGGTTGATATGCACATGTCAAATAAAAACACGTTCCTCTCTGAGACACAGAACCCATTTAAATACGGAGCGGTATGATGGCTGGACATTCCCATCTTGTTTGTACTTGCATATAATTGTTTGTACAGATGAATGAGACACCTTCAGGTATCTGGAAATTGCACCAAGGGATGATCCAGACTTGTGCAAGTCCACAATTCTCTTCCTAATATCTTGCCTGATTTCTTTAGACTTTCCCATGATGTTACACACAGAAGCAGTGTGTTGTTGGTGTGCTTTAAAATACATCCACAGGTGTGTCTCTAACTCAGATGTTGCCAATAAACCTATCAGAAGCTTCCAGACATGACATCATCATATGGGCTGTTCCAAATAATTTAAAGGCATAGTAATCCTAGTGTGTGTAAACATTTGACTTTGCTGAAAGTAATAAAAGTGCCTTAATAAATTCTCTCTCTCTCTCATTATTCTGGCATTTGGCAAATATAGATCATTTTGGTAATCCTAATTGACCTAAAGCGGGTAAGGTTTATTCGGATTTCATTTCAGATAATGAGAAAAACATGCATAGATAGATACAGATATCTCTCTGTATATATATGAGAGAGAGAGGATAGTTCCCTTTAATGTTATTTTTTTTCAGAGAAACTCTTTTACTACGAGAGAGAGAGAGAGAGAGACCAAGGAGAGAGAGAGAGAGCGAGAGAGATTTCGCTTCCAAACCTTCTAAGACCAGAACAATCGAAACCTATCATTTAAACACATAGTAGTAAAAGAGTTTCTGAAAAAAATTACATTAAAGGGAACTATTACATTGGAAATGTAGTCTACTCTGCAAGCTCTGTGTTGTAGAATAAAATAAGATGATCAGACTGATATATTTTTGTGTGGGAGAATATTCAAAATAACTAGTAATTACTTCATTAGAATCTGTACTTATAATGGGTTTAAGAGTCCAGTGTGGTACTCACTGACCAACAGCTTTGCAGTTGTAAAATGCTGGTCACAGTCTGTTTAAGAATCCGGACAGTATTTTATTGTCTTTTGAAGGTTTTGGGGGATGGTTCGGTCCGCAGTTTGCAGATTTGGACGTCCCCCCCTTAACCATTTAATAGCACAGCTTCCATCCGACAACAGGGGGGAAAGATTGTGAACGTTCTGAGTTTTTCTGGAACACTGGCAGTGTGATAATCTGCCCAGTAGAAAACAGTGCAGTGGGGGCGTGGCCTGGATGGCACTATAGCTTGACATATCCTGTGAGCGCCTCTGAAGCCAGTCCAAATCTGCTCAAATAAGCCCACATATCCAGTCTTTTTGGACACCAGTCTGCTCTCTTTGATTCAGGGAAGAAGAACTGAGCAAAAAGAGCCATCTACAATCAAAAACCTTCAGAGATTCCAAATTTTGATTAGAGGCCTGCTGCAGCTTACTCAAGCTTCCTCCTCTCCCCGCAAAGAACATGTCATGAGGGCAGCAGGAGCAACACAAATATCAGGGACTCTGTGTTGGGACATTTGCAGTGGCACATACCTTCTCCACGGCTTTGGTGAGTCTGCTTGTATCCAGGGTCCAAGCCATTACTGACACCCAGTGTCTTTGTAAAGCCCTATGTGGCACATTCATCCGCTCCTACTCTGCTGCCTGCAATAACTGAGATTTACCTGATTGCCAGGGGATCAATACAGGCTGGTTTCATAAGTTTGGTGCATACAAGATCTATTACCACCCATCTATCCCCGCTGCTGCTGACATTACCAGGCCCCTGAAAACATCAGGGTGTACCTCACAACAGTCATAACTTCAGTGCAGGGGGCCCCAGGGTTAAACACACCTGACAGTCTTGTTAGGCTCCTGGGGACTTTTGTCTATATAAAAAAAGGTGCCAGCTCTTCCCCAAAACTAATACCCTATTAGGCTATGTTCACACGGCTTATTTCAGAACGTATTTACACGATTGCCGATCGTAAATTCGTTTTGAAATCCCGTTGAAAATCAGTTGCAAATAAGTGCCACTAAGTGTGGCACGTATTTGTAACTGATTTCGCGATGGATTCACCATCTCCATTCATTGTAGGTGGTGAATCCGTCCGTAAATAATTGACATGCACATTTTTTTTCCGTCCGGATTGCCGTCGTCAATCCGCGGCGGCAATCCGGCACGGAAATTTGCGTCGTGTGAAAGACGACCTATTTTCATTGAAATCAAAAGAAAATAGGCTGTTTCTTTTTCTGATATTTGCCGGGAAAGACCCG
>JAODAL010032573.1:0-46764 GCA_025379985.1 Phyllomedusa bahiana | reverse complement strand
TCAGTTTTCTTTTATTTAATTACTGGGGGGCCCCCAAAAGTTTTTAAAATTACTGGGGGGCGCTATCTATGATTTTAATTATGGGGGCACTATCTATGTATTTTTTTTATGGGGGGGCAGTTATCTTTTTTATAATTATGGGGGGGGCAGCCTTATTTTTTAAATTTAAACTGGGGGCAGATTATGTATATAAAGAGATGGGGCAGTAGTTTGTATTTTTAAAAGATGGGCAAATTTTAAAATTGGGTTCGCTCACTTGTGTTTTCCCGACAAAAAATAACTTCGCCGAATTACTTCGGAGAATCACGTTAAAAAACATTTTTTCCAGGCGCACAGAGCTCAGGGTGCGTAGAATTTGTGCCATGTTTAAAAAAAGGGGGGTTGGTTTGGTCTTAACAATGTTGTGTTTTAGTAGCCGCACATGACTGCCGCCGCTCTTAAAAAATCCTTACTTTTAAAATTTTCCCTGGGCACTTTGAGGGGGAAAAGACCAAAAAAAATAACGGGGGAAAGTTGCCTGTATGTCATGCCAGCGAAAAACTGGGAAAAAAAAAAGCTGGGGGCTCAGGTGGCAACATTTGTGACAGGTGTGGAGGGACGGGGGCACCCGCAGCATGAGGTCGCAGTGGCACAATGACATTCGGAGGTGGCAAAACAGGGGTAGGCCACAGAGTGGCACATACACAGTGTGGAGTCACGGGAGCAGCAGCATGAGGTCAGACATGGACAATGACATTCTGGGGTGGCAAAAAAAAGGGGGGGGGGGGTAGGCCCCCAGAGGGGCACAATGACACGTGTGGTCACGGCGGCAGCAGCATGATCAACAGTGGCACAATGAATTCTGGAGGGGCAAAAACTGGAGTAGGCCAAGAGTGGGACAATGACAGAGATGGAGGTACGGCGGCAGCAGCATGAATCAGACAGTGGCACAATGAAATTCGGAGGGGGCAAAAAAATGGAGTAGGCCCCCGAGTGGCACAAAGACAGTGTGGAGGTCACGGGCCCCTCCTGAGGTAGACAGTGGCCAATGACATTCTGGGGGTGGCAAAAAAGGAGTAGGCCACAGAGTGGCACAATGACAGAGAGTGGAGGTGAAGGCGGCAGAGATGAGGTCAGACAGTGGCCCAAAAACACATTGTGAAGGTACGGCGGGGAACAGCATGAGGTCGGGGAAATGGACAAAGACACAGTGTGGAGGTCCCGGCAGCAGCACAGCAAGATGGGTAGACAGTGGCACAATACAGGTGGGAGGTGGGGGGCAATTTCCATCCCTGGTAAAGATGGTTTTGGGGGCAGATGGGGAAACTGCAGCAATGTGTGGCATAGGGGGTGGGGGCATCAGAAAGTGGCTGAGGCAGGTAGTTTGAACCCAGACTCTTTTCTCACATTTTGGGTGAGGCGTCATGACTGAGTAGTATGACGCCTAAGGCATTGGTGTGTGGAAAATCCTGGCCGATCCCGCCTGATTATCTTGACAAGGTCAGTCGTTCCACATTTCCCGTGGACAAGGGTTTCTCCTTGGGTAACGATGGCCCCCGCCGCACTGAACCCCGCTCTGATGCCACACAAACTGGGCCGGGCAGGACAGCTTCTCCATTTGAAAAACTCGGCAAGTTGCGGCCCACACATCCAGTATGGCTGCCCAGTAGTCATGCGGATTTCTAACTGGGTGGTAGAGTGCTGTCCAAGTAGGCCACCATCTGTTGGTTCAGGTCTGCTCCAGGTCCTGTGCTGCTGGCGACTGCCCTCCTCACTAGGCGGGTGAAGGAAGTGCTCATCAGTGACTCCAGACTTAGGTTGCTGCTGTTGGAGCTGGTACTGCTCCGTCACGGCCCACCTTCCCCCAGCAGCCGCGTCAGTTGTAGGTGTGCGCTGATGAACCCCCCGTCAGACCTGTCAGAGGAGGGACGATGCTGCACATAGGCAGCGGCCAACTGACTACGGAGGATTTCCCTATAGTATTTGAGTTTGTCCTCCCTCTCAATAGCTGGGAAAAAGGCTCCCATTTTGGACCGGTTGCTGGGGTCCAAATAGGGTGGAGAGCCAGAAGTCATCCCTCTGCCGGATGCTGACTATTCGGCTGTCACTAGCCAGGCAAAGCAGCATGCTGCTGGCCATTTGCACAAGTGACTCAGAGGGGCTCCCTGCCTCCATCTCCACTGTATACTGCCACGGTGCTTGCGGGTCATCTGCCTCGTCTTCCTCATCCCCATCTACCTCCTCCAGCTGCTCATGCTCCTCCTCTCTTGTCACCTGGATAAAAAAATCCACTCATTTCACCAGACAATGCTTCTGCTCCAAAGTCCTCCTCCTCCTCCTCCATTTTCAGCCCCCCACCGGACTCTTTGTGGCCGCAAGATTTTAGTCGCACGCCCTCCAGCCCCCTGCCCAGACAGATTTTTCAGGATCTGTTCCTGGACATGAAGCAGTAGAATGACGTTTTTTCATCCCGTAGTCCTGCCGATTGAAAAATAACGTGGCCTCCTCGAATGGCCTCAACAAACGGCAGGTGTCACGCATGAGCTGCCACTGGCTGACATCAAAGTTACACAGGGGAGTACTCCTGTCCGCCTGGTTCATCAAAAAATCGTTAAGGCCTTTCTCTGTTCATTACAGTCGGTCCAAACATGTGCAGGCTGGAATTCCAATGGGCGGAAACATTGCATATCGAGTGTGTTGGGGGAGGCGTTCTGGCCGCTGCAACTCGAGGAGGGTGTTCCTGGCTTTGTAGGAATGGGTTTAAGTGCATGCACAGTTTCCTGGCCATTTGCAGAATCTTCTGAAGATCGGTGGAAGACTTCAGGAACCTTTTCACAACCAGATTGAACACAAGCGCCATGCAGGGCGCATGAACTATCCCTCCTCAGTGCAGCGCGGACACCATGTTACTCCCATTGTCCGTCACCATGGTTCCGATTTGCAGTTGACGCGGAGAAAGCCACACATCGATTTCTTGCTGCATGACGCGGAGCAGTTCCTCCCCTGTGGGACTTCGTTTGCCGAGGCAAAACCAGGGTTAGAACTGCGTGACACCGCTGTGCCCTACAAAATGTGGTATGATGGAGCAGTACTTGTGGAGGCTGATGTGGTGGTGGTGGAGGGGGAGGAGGAAGCGGACAAAAAATTTGGGGCAGGAGCCGCAGTTTGACAACGTGGAGGAAAAAGCGGCATCTCCTGTCCCAAGTTGCTAGTGTGCCTGGGCAGAAGCACATTCCCCAGGGGGGCCGTTTAAAAGGGCATGTACTGGCCTGACCGTAGTTTCAGCTCCAGACGTTTCCCCGCTGCCGTGCACCTTGGAACAAACCCAATAAACTCAAGGACTGGCCCACCTTCTGTTCTACATATTTTGAAGTGCTGGTTACTTCCCTTTTTTGGGAAAAGAAAATTACGGCTTGGAACTCTCCATCTCGGCTCGGCACAAGCCATTAGTTTCTGAACAGTGCAGAGTCCACCATTTGGAAAGGGGGGGACTGCAGTCCAACAACTTGGACAGGAGCACGGTCAGCTGCTGCAACCTTAGGATGGTTGGATGCATACTGTTGTCTCTTTGCAATCGCCTCGCTGGACGACTGCTGGCGCCATGAGTAGCGAGGAGCAGGAGCATCTGGGCCGGGAGATGATGTCAAAGAGAAACAGCTACCTTCTGCCAGAGGTTTGGGGGAGCCTTGACTGGCTGCAATGGCTGCGTGCCCCTGGGCGCTGCTGCTGCTGCTGTTGCCCGCGGCGGCAGGATGGACCACCACATCTGAGCCACGTTTCTCCCCGGCCACTGGATGGTGACGCTGCATGTGTTTTGACGCAGGGCCGTGGTGCCAACGTTAGCTCCTGGCCACGGGTTCACTTTCTGCCCACAGATTCTACTATACCCATATTCGGCTCCTCCAGTGTCTTAGCAAAGAACTGCCACACCCCGCCGAGTATCGGATTTTACGCCAACGCTCCGCATGAGTGACTACTACCGCCGCTGCCTAGCTGAGCCCCTGTGCCGCTAGTTTCTTGGACCTGCGAAGCGGGTTTTTTACCCTTGCCGCTTGGCTCCCCACCTCACACTGTTGCTACCCTGCTGACTCCGGCCACACAACCCACTTGCTGGCTGCGCCGCTGCCTGACGCGCAAAGCTTTACGCCCTCTTCTCGTGGGCGATGATGAAGCCCTTGCCTCACCCGGCTCCCAAGTGCGGTCGGCTACATCATCATCTATTTGTGTTTCATCGTCACTGCTGTCCTCATCACCGGTCTTGGTATGCCAAGGCTGACCTCTCACAACATGACCTCCCATGCCACTCTCCACATCTATACTTTGCCGCCTACTGCAAGAAGCTGGGGATATTGGCCCCATTTCTTCACTGCCAAGTAGCTACTGACTGCCCTCCTCAAATTGTTCATCCTCGCTATATAGTGGCGCTGAGCCCAGACCAAATAGTAGATCTCTGGCTGAGGGAACCGGATGGGACAGAGGCGGGTTGAGGACAGGTGAGGGCCGCTGACCCGCTCCCGGGCCATGCCAACTAAGGGTTGTGCCTGACGTTCCCACCGACTCTTGGCAGGGGTTGTCAGATGTCATCTGGGAGGAAGTGGATGACCTAGTCAACCAATCAAGAACCCTTGGGTTGCTAGTCAGCACACGGCCGCTAGATGACACCGGCAGTTGTGGCGTCACCGAGTGACCCCTGCTGCAACGTCCTCTTGCTGTGCTGCGACCTGGGCCTGGAATGTTTGTGCCTTTGCCACTCGCAGGTGAAGAGCCTGCCACCTCTCTGTCTGACATACCGTTTGTTCTAAAATGTACAGACACTGTTTGATGAAGATATCTGTATATGATAAATACACACCCTGTATTTCACTCCAAATGAACCCACTAAGAAGCTTGGGTAACCTTGGATATAAATATCGCTCACAAATGGGCAGGAAAAATTGACTTGTATGTGCCCGTCTAAAAACTCTGTGTATTTTACTGAATATAAAAGCACAAACAGGCTTAATTAACCTTCGGATATGAATTATGCTACAGAATTTCTTCTGTGGCGGTGAAAAACAAAGTTTCTTTTACTGAGTACAACTGCAGAACAACGCTTAATTAACCCCTGGATGTAAATTGCGCAAAAGAATTGAGCAACCAAAAACTACGAGCTTTGTAGCGTGTTACAATGGCATGTTTTCTACGCTACACAACAAGAGAAAAAATTGTAATTAACCTTCGCTTGTGAATTATGCTACAGGAAAAATGTCTTTTTTGGCGGTGAAAAAGACGGTTTATTTTAGTCACCACAGCAGAAAAACAACGCTTAATTAACCCCTGGATGTAAATTGCGCCAAACAATTGAGCAACCACAAACTACGAGCTTTGTAGCGTGTTACAATGGCGTGTTTTTTACGCTACACAACAAGAGAAAAAATTGTAATTAACCTTCGCTTGTGAATTAGGCTACAGGAAAAATTTATTTTTTGTCGGTTGAAAAAGACGGTTTATTTTAGTCCCACAGGAGAAAAACAAAGCGTAATTTAACCCTGGAAGTAAATTGCGCTAATCAATTGAGCAACCACCAATACGAGCTTTGTAGCGTGTTACAATGGCGTGTATTTTACGCTACACAAAGAGAAAAAAATTTGTAATTAACCATCGCTTGTAATTATTGCTACAGGAAAAATGTCTTTTTTGGCGGTGAAAGATGGTTAATTTTAGTTACCACAGCAGAAAAACAATGCTTAATTAACCCTTGGATGTAAATTGCGCCAAACAATTGAGCAACCACAAACTACGAGCTTTGTAGCGTGTTACAACGGCGTGATTTTTACGCTACACAACAAGAGAAAAAATTGTAATTAACCTTCGCTTGTGAATTAGGCTACAGGAAAAATTTCTTTTTTGGGGGGTGAAAAAGACAGTTTCTTTTAGTCACCACAACAGCAGAACAAGGCTTAATTAACCCCTGGATGTAAGTTGCGCAAAAGAATTGAGCAACCAAAAATGAAATGGTATTTGTATTGTAAAAATGCTGTTTCTTTAAATGAATATACAACAGGAAACTGGCTTAGATCCCCTTGATAATCAATGTGCTGTGAGCAGATAGCATTAAAATGTATATGAGCTGCATTGGACGCACACTGGACTTCAGATCCAATACCCCAAAAAATCAGAAATAGAACATTAAGAGAAGCAGTCTCTGAGACAAGATGAGACACCCCCCCAAAAATCGCTGTATAAAAATCAGTTCTTCAGTAAGAGCTATTACAAGCAGCCGCGGCAGCAGCTTCCCTAATCAGTACAGTGAGAGGAGTGTGAGCTCCCAGCGTCGCGCCCGGACTTATATAGTGCGGTGACGTCACAGAATCCGGCCGGTCTCTGATTGGCTTCATCTCTGCACATGTCATGCAGGCTATGCCCTTCTTCCTCCCAGAGTTCTTTGCCCCATGTAACGCCATGTGCTCGCAGCCATTTTATCAATCAACAGCACACTTCGTTCACCCGAAGTCCACCAAACTTCAACTTCGTTCCAAACCAAATTTTTTCCCCTAAAATTTAAAAAACAAATTTCCCAAACTTCGTTAGAATAAATTCCCCCCATCTTAATTAAAATTTACTGGGTGGAACCTATGTATGTATTTTTTTTAAATGGGGGGGGGCAGCTATATATGTTTTATTTTTAAAATGGGAGGCAGCTATCAATATTTTTATAATTACGGGGGGGGCCGCATGAAAGTTTTTTATAAAATGGGGGAAAGCTATGAAATGTTTTTTAAAATTTTACGGGGGGGCAGCTATCTATGTAATAAAAATTACTGGGGGGAAGCTATGTATGTATTTTTAATTACGGGGGGGCCAGCTTTTGTTTTGATTAAAATTAGGGGGAGGGCGGGCTATGTTTTTTTTTTAATTACGGGGGGCAGTATCTTTTGTATTATAATTACGGGGGCGGAGCTATGTATGTATTATAATTACTGGGGGGCAGCTTTTTATTTATTATAATTACGGGGGGGGCAGCTATGTATGTATTAAAATTTTACTAGGGGGCAGCGATCTATGTTTTTAAAAAATTACGGGGGGGGGCGCAAATGTATGTTTTAAAAATTAATGGGGGCATTTTTATCTATGTATTAAAAATTCCCGGGGGCGATATGAAAGAATTATAAAAACGGGGGGGCAGCTAGTATGTATTATAATTACTGGGGGGAGCAAAGTATGTATTAAAATTTCTGGGGGGGGGGGAGCTATGTTTGTTTTTTAAATTTTACGGGGGGGAAGCTTTTGAAATTTTATTAAAAATTAATGGGGCGGCAGTTTATCTATGTATTAAAAAATTACGGGGGGCAGCAAGGTTTGTTTTAAATAATTACTGGGGGGCAGCTTGTATGTTTTTTAAAATTTCCCGGGGGGCGGCTAGTATGTACAAAAATTCTGGGGGGGGGGAAGCTATGTTTTTTTTTTTTTAATTAGGGGGGGCGCTAAAAAATGTTTTAAATTACTGGGGGGGAAGTTTTGTATGTATTATAATTACTGGGGGGCAGTTATTTATGTAGGAAAATTACTGGGGGGAAACTATTATGTTTTAAAAAAATTTAAAGGGGGGGGACTATGTTTGTTTTTTTTTTTTCCGGGGGGGGCACTTTTTGTAGGTAAAAAAAATTTGGGGGGGGAAGCTATTTATGTATTATAATTAGGGGGGGGGAAAGCAAATGTTTGTTTTTTAAATTTTATTTGGGGGGCCCAGCTATGTATGTTTTATAATTATGAGGGGGGCAGCAAAGTATGTATTAAAAATTATTTGGGGGGCAGCAAAGTAGAAAGGTTTAATTACTGGGGGGCAGCAAAGAAATGTTTTAATAATTTTTTGGGGGGGGCAGCAATCAATGTCTTATAATTACTGGGGTAAGCTATGTATTTATTATAATTAGGGGGGGAGCAAATTTTTTGTTTTAATAATTACGGGGGGGAAAGTTTTTTTTGTATTAAAATTTAACGGGGGGGGCCCAAGCTTTCTATTATTAAAATTTGGGGGGGGGCAGCTATGATGAAATTAAAATTTACGGGGGGGAGCTTTGTATTAGGGTAATTATTTGGGGGGGGAAGCTAGGATGAAATTAAAATTTAACTGGGGGGCAGCTATGTATTTTTTAAAAATTTTCGGGGGGGGACAGCTATGTAGGGTATTTTTAATTACGTGGGGGGGGTTTTATGTATGTATTAAAATTTTACGGGGGGAAAGCAAATGTATTTTATTATAATTCTGGGGGAAAGGGCAGCTATGTTTGTTTTTTTTAATTTTACTGGGGGGCACTATGAAATGTATTAAAATTTTGGGGGGGGGCAGCTATTTTAAGTTTTATAATTATTTGGGGGGGGCAGCTATTATGTATTATAATTACTGGTGGGGCAGCTATGTATGTATTTACTGGGGGGGGGGCAGCAATGTTTGAAATTTTTAATTTAAACTGGGGGGGCGTTTTTTTTTTATGTATTTATAATTATTTTGGGGGGCAGCTATTATTATTAAAAATTACTGGGGGGCAGCTATGTTTTTAAATTAAAAATTACTGGGGGGGCAGCTAAAATTTTTTAATTTTAATTTTACGGGGGGGGGAAAGCTATGTTTGTTTTTTGAAAAATTACGGGGGGGGGCACCCTATTTTAATAAAATTACTGGGGGGCAGTATGTATGTATTATAATTACTTGGGGTGCAGCTATGTATGTATCTAATTACTGGGGGGGCAGCTTTGTATGTATGGTAATTACTGGGGGGGAAGCTATGTATGTATTATAATTACTGGGGGGCAGCTATGTATGTTTTATAATTACTCGGGGGAGGACTATCTTTGTATTATAATTATAGGGGGGGGCAGCGATCTTTGTATTGATAATTACTGTGGGGCAGCTCTGTATGTATTATTATTACTGGGGGGCCAGCTATGTATGTATTATTATTCTGGGGGCGCGGGGGCAAACTATGTATGTATTATAATTACTGGGGGGGCAGCTATCTATGTATTATAATTACTGGGGGGGCAGCTATGTATGTATTATAATTACTGGGGGGGCACCTATGTATGTATTATAATTACTGGGGGGCAGCTATGTATGTATTATAATTCTGGGGGGGGGCAGCTATGTTTGTATTATAATTACTGGGGGGGCAGCTATGTATGTATTATAATTACTGGGGGGGCAGCTATCTATGTATTATAATTACTGGGGGGGGGCAGCTATGTTTGTATTATAATTCGGGGGGCCAGTATGTATGTATTATAATTCTGGGGGGGACCAGTCTATCTATGTATTATAATTACTGGGGCAAGCTATATATGTATTTATAATTACTGGGGGGGGGCGGCTATCTATGTATTATATTTACTCGGGGCGGGGCAGCATGCTATGCGTATTATAATTACTGGGGGGGCAGCTATGTTTGTATTATAATTACTGGGGGGGCAGCTATGTATGTATTATAATTACTGGGGGGACTGCTATCTATGTATTATAATTACTGCGGAGCGGCTTTATGTATAAATGTATTATACTTCTGGGGTGAGGGCTCCAGCTATGTTTGTATTTTAATTACTGGGGGGTAGCTATCTATGTATTATAATTACGGGGGCAGCTATCTATGTATTATAATTACTGGGGCAGCAGCTATGTATGTATTATAATTACTGGGAGCAGCTATGTATGTATTATAATTCTGGGGGAGGGCAGCTATGTTTGTATTTTAATTACTGGGGGGCAGCTATGTATGTATTATAATTACTGGGGGGGGCAGCTATGTATGTATTATAATTACTGGGGGGCAGCTATCTATGTATTATAATTACTGGGGCGGCAGCTATGTATGTATTATAATTACGGAGGGCAGCTATGTATGTATTATAATTACTGGGGGGAAGCTATGTATGTATAATAATTACTGGGGCGGCAGCTATGTATGTATAATAATTACTGGGGGGCAGCTATGTATGTATGGTAATTACTGGGGGGGCAGCTATGTATGTATTATAATTACTGGGGGGGGGGCGCGATTGGCCGCTATGTATGTATTATAATTACTGGGGGGACAGCTATGTATGTATTATAATTACTGGGGGGACAGCTATGTATGTATTATAATTACTGTGGGGGGGCAGCTATGTATGTATTATAATTACTGGGGGCGGCTATGTATGTACTATAATTCTGGGGGAGGGAAGCTATGTCTGTATTTTAATTACTGGGGAGGCGCATGTATGTAATATATAATTAATGGGGGGGCAGTATTGTATGATTATAATTACTGGGGGGCAGCTATGTATGTATTGTAATTACTGGGGGCAGCTATCTATGTGTTACTAATTAATGGGGGGGAGCTTATGTTTGTATTTTTAATTCTGGGGGGCAGCCTACGTATGTTTATAATTTAATGGGGGAGCTATGGTATTATTATAATTCTTGGGGGAGGGAAAGACTATGTTTGTATTGTAATTTCTGGCCGGGGGGCAGCTTTGTATGTTTTTATAACTTACTGTGGGGGGCAGGGATGTATTGTAATTATAATTACTGGGGGGCAGCGATGTATGTATATGGGTATTTACTGGGGGGCAAGCTATGTATATATTTATATTTCACTGGGGGGGCAGCTATCTGTGTATTATAATTACTGGGGCCTGCAGCATCTATTGTATTTATTATAATTACGGGGGGCAGCTATCTATGTATTTTAATTACTGGGGGGCAGCTATGTATGTATTATAATTACTGGGGGGGCAGCTATGTATGTATTATAATTCTGGGGGAGGGCAGCTATGTTTGTATTTTAATTACTGGGGGGCAGCTATGTATGTATTATAATTACTGAGGGGGGCAGCTATGTATGTATTATAATTACTGGGGGGCAGCCTTTCGTTGATGTATGGTAATTACTGGGGGGCAGCTATGTATGTATGGTAATTACTGGGGGGCAGGCCGCTATGTATGTATTATAATTACTGGGGGGGCAGCTATGTATGTATTATAATTACTGGGGGGGCAGCTATCTATGTATTATAATTACTGGGGGGGCAGCTATGTATGTATTATAATTACTGGGGGGCAGCTATCTATGTATTATAATTACTGGGGGGGCAGCTATGTATGTATTATAATTACTGGGGGGGGGCAGCTATGTATGTATTATAATTACTGGGGGGGCAGCTATGTATGTATGGTAATTACTGGGGGGGGAAGCTATGTATTATTATAAATTACTGGGGGGAACAGCTATGTATGTTATTAATTATTACTGGGGGGGACAGCTATGTATGTGTTATCAAATACTGTGGGGGGGGCAGGCTATGTATGTATTCACAATTACTGGGGGCAGCTATGTTTGTATTATTAATATTCTGGGGGTGGGAGATATGTTTGTTATTTTAATCTAATGGGGGGCGCTATGTTGTATTTTATAATTACGTGGGGGCAGCTATGTATGTATTATAAATTTCTTGGCGGGGCAGCTATGTTGCATGTAATTATATATAACTGGAGGGGCAGCTGATGTATGTATTTTACTGGGGGCGGGGGGGCAGCAGTGTATGTATTATAATTACTGGGGGGGGCAGCTATGTATGTATTATAATTACTTGGGGGGGCAGCTTATGTACTGTATTATAATTGACTGGGGGGGCAGCTAATTATGTATTATAAATTTCTGGGGGCGGCAGCTATATTTGTATTATAATTACTGGGGGGCAGCTATGTATGTGTTGTAATTACTGGGGGGCACCTATGTAATATAATTACTGGGGGGCAGCTATGTATGTATTATAATTACTAGGGGGGCAAGCTAGGTATGTATAATAATTACTGGGGGGAAGCTATCTATGTATTATAATTACTGGGGGGAAGCTATGTATGTATTATAATTACTGAGGGGGGGCAGCTATGTATGTATTATAATTACTGGGGGGAAGCTATCTATGTATTATAATTACTGGGGGGCAGCGATCTATGTATTATAATTACTGGGGGGGCAGCTATGTATGTTGTATAAATTACTGGGGGGGGGCAAGATATGTTTGTATTTTAATTCTGGGGGGGCACGGCCGCTATGTATTGTATTTTATTAACTGGGGGCAGCTATATATGTATTATAATTACTGGGGGGCAGCTATGTATGTATTATAATTACTGGGGGGGACCTATGTATGTATTATAATTTACTGGGGGGCAGCTATGTATGTATTACAATTCCTGGGGGGGGGCAGCTATGTTTGTATTATAATTACTGGGGGGCAGCTATGTATGTATTATAATTACTTGGGGGACAGCTACTCTACTGTTAACATATTAATTACTGGGCGGGCCAGTATGTATGTTTATAAATTACGGGGGGAAGCTAATGTATTTATTATAATTAGGGAGGGTCAGCTATTATGTATTATATAAATTACCTGGGGGCAGCCTATCTATGTATTATAATTACAGGGGGGCAGCCATGTATGTTTTATAATTACAGGGGGGGGCAGATATGTATGTATTATATTTATGGGGGGGCAAGCTTGTTTGTTATTATACATTACTGGGGGGCAGCTATGTATGTATTATAATTACTGGGGGGACAGCTATCTATGTATTATAATTACTGGGGGCGGCTATGTATGTATTATAATTCTGGGGGAGGGCAGCTATGTTTGTATTTTAATTACTGGGGGGCAGCTATGTATGTATTATAATTACTGGGGCAGCAGCTATGTATGTATTATAATTACTGGGGGCAGCTATGTATGTATTATAATTCTGGGGGAGGGAAGCTATGTATGTATTTTAATTACTGGGGGGGCAGCTATGTATGTATTATAATTACTGAGGGGGGCAGCTATGTATGTATTATAATTACTGGGGGGCAGCGATGTATGTATTATAATTACTGTGGGGGCAGCTATCTATGTATTATAATCTTCGGGGGGGCAGCCTAAGTATGTATTATAAATTAGGGGGGCGCAGCTATGTATGTATTATAAGTACTGGGGGTGGCAGCTATGTATGTATTATTAACTTATGGGGGGACAGCTATGTATTGTATATAATTATGGGGGGACTGCTTGTATGTATTTTTAATTACTGGGGGGACAGCTATCTATGTATTATAATTACTGGGGGCGGCTATGTATGTATTATAATTCTGGGGGAGGGCAGCTATGTTTGTATTTTAATTACTGGGGGCAGCTAGTAATGTATTAAAAATTACTGGGGGCGGCAGCTATGTATGTATTATAATATACTGGGGGGGGGCAGCTATGTATGTATTATAATTACTGGAGAACAGCTATCTATGTATTATAATTAATGGGGCAGCAGCTATGTATGTATTATAATTACTGGGGGCAGCTATGTATGTATTATAATTCTGGGGGAGGGAAGCTATGTTTGTATTATAATTACTGGGGGGGGGGGCAGCTATGTATGTATTATAATTACTGTGGGGCAGCTATGTATGTATTATAAGTACTGGTGGGGCAGCTTTGTATGTATTTTAATGGTGGGGGCAGGCTAGTATTATAATTTCCTGGGGGGGGCAGCTATGTATGAATTTAATTAATGGGGGGGCAGCTATGTTTGTATTATAATTTCTGGGAGGGGGACAGCTATATTGTATGTTAATTACTGGGGGGCCACGTATGTATGGTATTCATAATTACTGGGGGGCGAAGCATATGTTTGTATCTATAATTACTGGGGGGGTAGCTATGTATGTGTTATATAATTACTGGGGGCAGCTATGTATGTATTATAATTAATGGGGGGCAGCTATGTATGTATTATAATTACTGAGGGGCAGCTATGTGTGTATTATAATTACTGAGGGGCAGCTATGTATGTATTATAATTACTGAGGGGCAGCTATGTATGTATTATAATTACTGAGGGGCAGCTATGTGTGTATTATAATTACTGGGGGCGAGCGATCTCATGAACTTATAATTACTGGGGGTGAGTAGTAATGTATGTATTATAATTACTGGGGGGAGCTATGTATGTATTATTAATACTGGGCGGGCAGCTTTTTTTTATGTATGTATTATAATTACTGGGGGGCAGCTATCTATGTATTATAATTACTGGGGGGGGCAGCTATGTATGTATTATAATTACTGGGGGGCAGCTATGTATGTATTATAATTACTGGGGGGGGCAGCTATGTATGTATTATAATTACTGGGGGGCAGCTATGTATGTATTATAATTACTGGGGGGGGCTGCTTTGTTTGTATTATAATTACTGAGGGGCAGCTATGTATGTATTATAACTTTATAGGGCGGCAGCAATCTATGTATTATAATTATTGGGGGGCAGCTATGTATGTATTATAATTACTGGGGGCAGCTATCTATGTATTATAATTACTGGAGGGCAGCTATCTATGTATTATAATTACTTGGGGGGCAGCTATCTATGTATTTTAATTCTTGGGGGGCAGCTAGGTATGTATTATAATTCTGGGGGGGGCGGCAGCTATGTATGTATTATAAATTACTGGGGGCGGCCTTGTATGTATTATAATTACTGGAGGGGCAGCTATGTAGGAATTGTAAATTAGGAGGGGGCTGTTAAACTGTGTATTATAATTACTGGGGGGAAGATATGTTTGTATTATAATTTATGGGGGGGGCCGCGATATATGTATTATAATTACTGGGGGGGGCAGCTATGTATGTATTATAATTACTGGGGGGCAGCTATCTATGTTATTATAGATTACTGGGGGTGCTGCTATGTATTGTATTATAATTTACTGGGGGGCAAGCTATCTATGTATTATATTACTGGAGGGCAGAAATGTATTGTATTATAATTATGGGGGCACGCTATGTATGTATTATAATAGAGGGGCCAGCTATCTATGTATTATAATTACTGGGGGGCAGTTATCCACCCCCCCCCCCCTGTTGATCTTTGTATTATAACTTACTGGGGGGGGCAGCTATGTATGTATAATTACTGGGGGGGCACACTATATATGTATTATTAATTACCCTGGGGGGGGGCAGCTATGTGTGTATTATAATTACTGAGGGGGGCAGCTATGTATGTATTATAATTACTGAGGGGGGCAGCTATGTATGTATTATAATTACTGAGGGGGGCAGCTATGTGTGTATTATAATTACTGAGGGGCAGCTATGTATGTATTATAATTACTGAGGGGCAGCTATGTGTGTATTATAATTACTGAGGGGGGGCAGCTATGTATGTATTATAATTAATGGGGGCAGCTATGTATGTATTATAATTACTGGGGGGCAGCTATGTTTGTATTATAATTACTGAGGGGGCGCCCGCTATATTTGTTTTATAATTACTGGGGGGGCAGATAGATATGTATTATAATTTCTGTGGGGCAGTATGTATGTAATTACAATTTACTGGGGGGGGGCTGCTTTGTATGTTTATAATTACGGGGGGCAGCTATGTATGTTTTATAATTACTGGGGGGCAGCTATGTATGTATGATAATTACTGGGGGGCAGCTATGCATGTATTATAATTACTGGGGGGGCAGCTATGTATGTATGTTTTTTATTTACTGGGGGGCAGCTATATATGTATTATAATTACTGGAGGGGAAGCTATCTATGAATTATAATTAATGGGGGGGGTCAGCCTATGTATTGTATTATAAAATTACTGGGGTGGAAGCTAATCTAATGTATTATAATTACTGGGGGGACAGCTATGTATGTATTAATTCAATTAATGGGGGGGCAGCCTTTGTATGATTACTAATTTCTGGCGGGGGCAGTATCTATGTATTATAATTACTGGAGTGGCAGCTTCTCTATGTATTATAATTACTGGGGGGGGCAGTTATCTTCTGTTTTATAATTACGGGGGCAGCTCTGTATGTATTATAATTACTGGGGGACAAACTATATATGTATTATAATTAATGGGGGGGGCAGTATGTATGTATGTATATAATTACTGGGGGGCAGCTATTGCATGTATTATTAATTACCTGGGGGCAGCTATCTCTATGTTATATTTAATGGGGGGGCAGCTATCTATGTATTATAATTTCTGTGGGGCAGCTAATGTATTATAATTACTGGGGGGGGTCAGCTATCTATGTATTATTAATTTTAAACCCGTGGGGGGGCAGCTATGTATGTATTATAATTACTGAGGGGCAGCTATGTATGTATTATAATTACTGGGGGGCAGTTTTTCTTTGTTATCTTTAATTACTGGGGGGCAGCAAATGTATGTATTATACTTACTGGGGGGGCAACTATATATGTATTATAATTACTGGGGGGGGGGCAAGGCTTGTATGTATTATATTACTGGGCTGGGGGCAGTATCTATGTATTATAATTACTGCGGGGGGCAAACTATATATGTATTATACTTACTGGTGTGGGGGAAGCTATGAATGCATTATTATAATTTATGGGGGCGGCAGATATGTATGTATTATAAATTATGGGGGGCAGTCGATCTATGTATTATAATTATGGGGGCAGCTTATGTATGTATTATAATTACTGGGGGGAAGCTATGTATGTATTATAATTACTGGTGGGGCAGCTATGTATGTATTATAAATCTGGGGGGCAGTTTGTTTTGTATTATAATTACTGGGGGGCAGAGCTTTTTATGTATTTTAATTACTGGGGGGGCAGCTAATGTAGTATTACAACTTACTGGGGGGGGCAGATATTGTATGTATTATAATTATGGGGGGCATGCTATGTATGTATTTATAATGTACTGGGGGGAGCAAGCTATGTGATGTATGATAATTTACTGGGGGGGCAGTATTGATATGTATTATAATTTCTGGGGGGGCAGATATTTATGTATTATAATTACTTAGGGGCAGCTATCTATGTATTATAATTACTGAGGGCGGCCGAATTGTATGTTTTATTAATTACTGGGGGCAAGCTATTTATGTTTTATTAAATTACTGAGGGGCCAGGCTTTCTTTGTATTATAATTACTGGGGGGCAGTTATCTATGTATTATTTAATTACTGGAGGTGGACCAAGCTATGTATGTATTATAATTAATGGGGGAGCAATATATATGTATTTAATTAATGGGGGGGGCAGCGTATGTTATGTATATAATTACTGGGGGCGGAAGCCTATCTATGTATTTTAATTTACTGGGGGGGCAATATATATGTATTATAAATTACTGAGGGGGGGCCAGCTATGAATGTATATATAATTACTGGGGGGAGCTATGTATGTATTATAATTACTGGGGGGGCAGCTATCTATGTATTTTAATTACTGGGGGGCAGCTATGTAGGTATTATAATTACTGGGGGCTAGTAATGTATGTTATATTATGGGGGGCAGCTATGTATGTATTATAATTACTGGGGGGGCAGCTATATTTGTATTATAATTACTGGGGGGCAGCTTTATATGTATTATAATTACTGGGGGGCAGCTATGTATGTATTACAATTACTGGGGGGCAGCTATTTATGTATTATAATTAATGGGGGGCAGCGATGTATGTATTATAATACTGGGGGGGCAGCTATGTATGTATTATAATTACTGGGGGGCCGCTATGTATGTATTATAATTACTGGGGGGGCAGTTGCTTGTATTATACTTACGGGGGGGTGGGCAGCTATGTATGTATTATAATTACTGGGGGGGCAGCTATCTATGTATTATAAATACTGGGGGGGGGCAGCTATCTATGTATTATTATTACTGGGGGGGCAGTTCGTATGTATTATAATTTACTGGGGGGGCAGCTATCTATGTTATTATAATTTACCTGGGGGGAAACAGCTATGTATGTCTTATTATTTACTGGGGGGAAGACTATGTATGTATTTTAATTATGGGGGGGCAGAAATTTCTATGTATTTATAATTACTGGGAGGCAGCTCTCTATGATTATAATTATGTGGGGGCCAGTTTTCTATTGTATTATAATTACTGGGGGGCAGCTATTTATGTATTATAATTACTGGGGGGGCAGCAATATATGTATTATAATTACTGGGGGGGCAGCTATTGTATGTATTTTAATTATGGGGGGCAGCTATGCATGTATGATAAAAAAAAATTCTGGGGGCAGATATCTATTTATTATAATTAATGGGGGGGGGCAGTCTATCTTTGATATTATTAAATTACTGGGCGCGGCAGCTATGTATGTATTATAATTACTGAGGGGGGCAGCTATGTATGTATTATAATTACTGAGGGGCAGCTATGTATGTATTATAATTACTGAGGGGCAGCTATGTATGTATTATAATTACTGAGGGGCAGCTATGTATGTATTATAATTACTGAGGGGCAGCTATGTATGTATTATAATTACTGGGGGGGCAGCTATGTATGTATTATAATTACTGGGGGGGGGGGGCAGCTATGTATGTATTATAATTACTGGGGGGGGGCAGCTATCTATGTATTATAATTACTGGGGGGGGCAGCTATGTATGTATTATAATTACTGGGGGGGGGGCAGCTATGAATGCATTATAATTACTGGGGGGCAGCTATGTATGTATTATAATTACTGGGGGGCAGCTATATATATATTATAATTACTGGGGGGGGTCAGGCTATGTATGTTATTATAATTTACTGGGGGCAGCTATGTATGTATTATAATTAAATGGGGGGCAGCATATGTATGTTTTATTAATTCTGGGGGCAAGCTATGTTTGGTTTTTTAATTACTGGGGGGCAGCTTTATATGTATTATAATTACTGTGGGGCAGCTATGTTTGTATTATAATTACTGAGGGGGGGGCCGCTATGTATGTATTATAATTACTGGGGGGCAGCTATGTATGTATTATAATACTGGGGGGCAGCTATCTATGTATGATAATTACTGGGGGGCAGCTATGCATGTATTATAATTACTGGCCGGGGGGGCCTGCCTATGTATGTATTTATAAATTACTGGGGGGCCGCTATCTATGTATTATAATTAATCGGGGGGGCAGTATCTATGTTTATAATTAATGGGGCGGCCGCTATGTAGTATTATAATTTACGGGGGGCTAAGCTATTATGTATTATATAATTACTGGGGGGGACAGCTATGTATGTATTATAATTACTGGGGAGGGCAGCTATGTATGTAAGATAATTACTGGGGGGGGAGATAATCTATTTATTATCATTACTGGAGGGAGTCAGCTACTTTATATAATTTCACTAAGGATGAAGGCAGTGGCAGTTAGTTGTCTATTATTATCCAATAAAATGGGGGGGGGGGCAGCTATCTATATTTTATCACTAATGGGGGGGCAGCCCACTAAGATCTCCTGCTTTTTCATTTTCAAAAGTTGCCAACTATGATTATAATTACTGGGGGGGGAAGCTATCTATGTATTATAATTACTGGGGGGGCAGCTATGTATGTATTATAATTACTGGGGGGGCCGCTATCTATGTATTATAATTACTGGGGGGGGCCGCTATGTATGTATTTTAATTACTGGGGGGGGCAGCTAATGTATGTATTTTAATTTACTGGGGGTTGGCAGCTATCTATCGTGATTATATTACTGGGGGGGCAGCTATGTATGTATTATAATTACTGGGGGGGGAGCTATGTATGTATTATAATTACTGGGGGACAGCTATCTATATATTATCATTACTGGGGGGGCAGCTATCTATATATTATCACTAATGGGGCAGTTGTCTATATATTATCACTAATGGGGGGGCAGCTATCTATTTTTATCAATAATGGGGGGGACAGATATTGTTATTTGGTCTTTACTGGGGCGCAGCTATCTATTTATTATCACTAATGGGGCAGCTATGTATTATCACTACAGGGGCAGCTATGTATGTATTATTATCACTACAGGGCCAGCTATGTATTATTATCACTACAGGGGCATCTATGTGTCACTACTGGGGCAGCTATGTGTCACTATCACTACTGGGGCAGCTATGTGTCACTATCACTACTGGGGCAGCTATGTATTATTATCACTACAGGGGGCAGCTATGTATTATTATTACTACAGGGTCAGCTATGTATTATTATCACTACAGGGGCAGCTATGTATAATTATTACTACAGGGGCAGCTATGTATTATTATCACTACAGGGGCAGCTATGTATTATTATCACTACAGGGACAGCTATGTATTATTATCACTACTGGGGCAGCTATGTATTATTATCACTACAGGGGCAGCTATGTATTATTATCACTACTGGGGCAGCTATGTATTATTATCACTACTGGGGGCAGCTATCTATGTATTATTATCACTACTGGGGCAGCTATGTATTATATTCTCTACAGGGGCTAAGTATATATGTATTATTATTTAATACAGGGGCAGAGCTATGTTATTATTATCACTACAGGGGCAGCTAATGTATTATTATCACTACAGGGCAGTATGTATGATTATCACTCTCAGGGGCAACTATTTTGTTTATCATTATCACTCCCGGGGGCTGCTATGTTTATTTTCACTACTGGGAAAGCTATGTCATTATTATTCACTACTGGCGGCAGCTATGTATTTTATCCTCCAGGGGGCAGCTAACTATGTACTTATTATCAGTACAGGGGCATCTATATATGGTATTCATTCATCAGTTACAGGCGCAGCTATCTATGCTATTATTATCACTACTGGAGGAAGCTCTATCTATCGACTTATTATCAGGGGCATATATCTATTTATTACTACTACATGTACAGGGGCATATATCTATACTGCCGCTCACTGGATGTTTTTTCTTTTTCGGACCATTCTCTGTAAACCCTAGAGATGGTTAGTGCGTGAAAATCCCAGGAGACAGCAGTTTCTGATAAATTAATCAGACCACAGCCTTCTGGCACCAAAAACCATGCCACGTTCCAAAAGGCACTCAAATCACCTTTCTTCCACATACTGATGCTCGGTATTTGAACTGCAAGAAGATATGTCTTGACATGTCTTCATGCCTAAATGCACTGAGTTGCCGCCATGTGCTTGGCTGATTAGAAATTAAGTGTTAACGTGCAGTTGGACAGGTGTACCTAATAAAGTGGCCGGCGTTGAGTGTAGTTTATTATATAATGTATAAAGGCTGACCCACAGAGATGAACGATAATTACTGGAAAGACTGACGTCAGCTTGTGGGCGTCAAGCTTTATTAATATAATACTGAACCAAAGATGGCTGACAATCAGTTTCTGCAGTTCTAAAATACTGGCTACCCCATACTTACTCCTAAATGACACAGTATTACACTTTATTGTGTTTTTTTACTTTTGTGGTGTGTGTGATTTCTAAACATCCAAACCTCCTTCCATCAGCCAACGCCCCAATAACCCCGACACCCACTGTGCGTGGAAAAAATTGTCGCGCATCAAACCGGTCGGTCCCTGGTGGAAAAAAAGGTTGGGGACCTCTGCATTAGTTGACAATCCTTCTGCTACCCTGCCGCTGACTGACAGCTTTCTGCATACACTATGCATGGACAGGAAGCTGTCAATGAACAGTGAGTGGGAGGGGAAGCAGCAGTGCGTTCAACTTAGTGTGCAGGGAACCAACTCTGCATTTCTAAAAACAGCTGCATGGAAAGTAGTAGGGCGCGTTCACACGGCATAGGACAAATTACCGGCGGTTGCCGGCAAGGTATTTGTCCTTGTTTTGCGGCCTTTCCACACGGCCGCGGGGGGGACGGCTTTTCACCGCGTTAGAGCGGAGGAAGGAGCCTCCCCCTCCATTGAGAAGAACATCTTCCGTCCAGAAACTGGACTGAAGATGGTGCTTAATCAATGTTTTGCCCCCGGACCGCCGGCGGCAAAACCGCCGGGCGGAAAACCCATGCAGTGGGGACTGCTGCACGGGTTTTCCATAGAGCACAATTGTGCTAATTTTCGGCCGGTTTTTCAGGCGGTTTGAAAAACCGCAAACCGGCTGAAAAACCGGCCGAAAATCCTTGCCGTGGGGACATGCCCGTAAAGGCTTATTCACACTGTGGTTGGCTATACTGTTGAAATAATATATATATTTTTTAAACAAAACAATAACAGATCAGTAGGTTTTTAATGGCGTTTCTATCAAGGTTTGCTGACAAACTAAAAATAAATAAATAACAAATAAAAATAAACAAATAATCAAACAGACATTTCAATAGGATAGCGAACCACAATGTAAACAAGTCGTTATAGCTTTGCCTGGCGGTTTTTTTTTGTAGTACAAATGTAATAGTGGTCTAAATATATATATTTTTGAGGTTTTTTTGCAACCAAACGTGTATTTATATACGTAATAAAATGATGGATGCATCAGTCGGTTGTCCAAGCTGCTCCTCTGCTATCCCATGGAATTGTAAAACATTACAAGGTATTTACCTGATATTTACTACTTGCTTACTATCCTTCAAAAGACTTTATATGGACTAGTGATGACTGAACGTCGATGTATGCTCTGTCTATTGAAATTCAAATAAATGCATGAAAGCAAGCGCAGCTGCATTACAGGTCTCATTTACAATTGTTTTCACTGAGATATGGGGCAAGGAAGGAGGCCCTTTGATTGACCTGCCAGCAAGTGTATATGAATGTTTACTAACAAGCGGAATTTTGTTTACAAAAGTTAAAACAACTGCTAACCACCCAAGACATGGCCTTCCACCTAAACTGACAGCCCAAACAAGGAGAACACTAATAAGAGAAGCAACCAAGAGGTCCAGGGTCACTCTGGAGGCGCTGCAGAGATCAACAACTCAGGTGGGAGATTCTGTCCACAGGACAACTATGAGTTGTGGACTCCACAAATCTGGCCTTTATGAAAGGGTGGTAAAAAGCCATTTTTGAAGGAGATCGATAAGTCCTGTTTGCAAAAAGCTATGTAGGGATCACAGCAAGCATATGGAAGTAGGTGCTCTGGTCAGATGCGACCAGAACTGAACTTTTTGGCCTAAATGTCAAACGCTACAGTTGGAGAGAAGCTAACACTGCACATCACCCTGAACACACCATCCCCACTATGAAGCATGGTGGTGGGAGCATCATGCTATGGGGATGTTTTGCTTTAGCAGGGACTGGGAAAGCTGGTCAGAGTCAATGGCAAGATAGATGGAGCTAAATACAGGGCAAGCCTATTGGAAAACCTGTTAGGCTATGTTCACACGGCAATAATTGCGGAACGTATTTCGCCCGCAATTACGTTGTGTGCTCGGGAGCGGGGGCGAGGAGTGGGGGCCAGCAGCCCACCGGCCCCATAGACATTAATTATTCACGGCGCGTATACAACGTGAATAATTGACATGTCACTTATCTCCCTGCTCGTTGTATTGTGCGAGCAGGGAGAGTAGACGTAATCCATAGTTCTCTATGAGAACTGTGGATTACTGTAATGACTGGGACGTATCTCGCCCCATATTTAGCGCAGTACGGTGCAAAATACAGGGCGCGATACGTCCCATTTTAAGCCATGTGAACATAGCCTCAGAGGCTGCAAAAGATCTGAGACTGAGATGTGGGTTCACCTTCCAGCAGGACAACGACCCTAAACATTCAGCCATAGCTACAACGGAATGGTTAAAATCAAATCATATTCATGTGTTAAAATGGCCCAGTCAAAGCACAGACTTAAAGGAGTTGTCTCATTACGAGCTTTCAGCCTGTCAGTGTCCCTGGTAAGTTGAACTGAGGGGCGTGCTAGCTTGTCTGTCTGTTCTGCTCCCTCTCCCCCCTCCCATCAGCACACAGGCAGCTACGTAACTTCTGTACAGGGGGGGAGGGGAGGGGGTTTGCTCTCAGAGTTCACCCTGTGTGTGCCTGCCTAGGTCTGTTGCAGGAGAGGGCTGATCTATGAGTGTAGAGAGGAAGGTGAAGTGGTGTGCTAACAGAGCAGAGGGGATGCAAGTGTTCCTATATCCCCTGCTTAGCTTACAAGTCTCCACATCTCCAGCAACAACAAGGGAAGTGTTACTATACTCAGGATGTGTCACTAATACAGGAGAACAAAGTATTCACATGCCCCCTGATCTGTATAATATTAGTATAGTCACAGTTCCAAAGACATATCATGATTATAGTAACAGACAGGGTCACTGCTGTCACATCTATCTGTGTAGAGAGCAGGAGGAAGCAGGCACACACAGGGTTAATCCAAGCAGCAAGGACACAGACACCAGAGTCCTCCTCCCCCTCCAGAAGCATTCTGTGCGGGAGGGGCTCTCTGCTCTGACCTGTCTTCAAAGGTGATGAGTCATTCAGACCTGACAGCCAGTAAGATAAGGATCAACAGGTCGGCTGCTATAGAAATGTGAGGAGCTGATGTAGTAATACTAACAGGGCTAGCTCAAAATCAGTAGGACATTTGTAATGAACATATATTGCAAAGCTGCTTGTTTTTTAAAGATCTTTAAATTAAAACCCAATCATTGTAGCGAGACAACCCCTTTAAACTGCATTGAGAACCTATGGTAGGACTTAAAACTTGCTGTAGACAAATGTTCGTCGACCAATCTAACTGAGCTAGAGCTATTTTGCAATGAAGAATGGGCAAAATTCCAGCTTCTAGATGTGCAAAGCTTGTAGAGACATCCTGCAACAGACTGCAGCTGTCATTGCAGGTCCTACAAAGTATAGACTCGAGAGGGGGGGAGCTGAATACATATGCTCACCACACAGTTTTTTTTTTTTATTTGGAAAAGCATGTATCATTTTCTTTACACTTCACAAATTTCGCTACTTTGTGTTGCTCTATCATAGAAAATATCAATAAAATAAATTTAAGTTTGTGGCTTTAACATTTAAAAATGACAAACAATTCAAGGGATATGAATATTCTTGCAACCTAGTGTACAAAGAACCACAACTATTCAATGTAGATATTTTTATTTTTGGTAATCTCGTTACAAACATGGACAATGCTGCTCATGCCAAAAATTCTTGTCAGAATTTCTCCATAGAAAAGCTACAAGCTTCAGTCATATCCCAGTAAACAGTTTTCACATGTATAATGAACGTGGAAGGATCTTTCAATATATTTGGAATAATCTCACTCATATGATCTCACTTTACACACAAAGTAACCTATCAGCTTTTCTCATTTAGTCCACTGTAGCATTGCAGATTAAGTCTCCCATATTAAAACAGGTGTAAGGCAAAACGTCAAACCAGTACCAGCTAACTGTTCCCTCCTGACTCATATTACTGCCTAAGAATAAGCACACGCAACACTAAAGGCATCCTGGCTCAGTCCAATGTTCTTGCTGCTTGTCAACTCAGTATGTACAAGTAACCTATTTGACACGTCAGGAGAATGGAGAAATACTTATTGCATAAAAATAGTCTTTGAATATTATTTAACTAATCATGCAAGGATTTTAATAACAAACAACTTAACGTAGGTAAAGTCAAATTTACATATGGCAATTCTGCCTTTTCTTTCCTGCTGTGATACATTGATGCAGTGCATAAGTAAGAATAA
The DNA here is from genome assembly GCA_025379985.1 of Phyllomedusa bahiana. Taxonomy (NCBI): domain Eukaryota; kingdom Metazoa; phylum Chordata; class Amphibia; order Anura; family Hylidae; genus Phyllomedusa; species Phyllomedusa bahiana. Next base: position 21,353 of record JAODAL010032573.1, on the reverse strand, counting down.
AATTGAGAGCAGACAGTAGGTAATGGAAATTTAAGGGCAAATTCACACAGCATGGTATTGGTGCAGATTTTACCTGCAGATTTGTGCAGGGTGAAATAGTACAAAGCAAGTGGTGTTGATTTCACAAAATCTTTTCCACCTACTGCCGAAATTTTCTAATTTTCAATCTAATCTGTAAGAATTCAGTGGAATTTACTGCAGACTACCTGTGTTTGTGTGTGGTTTTTAATTCTTTTCTTTTTTTGGCATCCGCTGTGTGGGATAATTAAAGTTATTTTTTTAGTAGATCTTTTAGAGAAGCAGCAATAGCAATTTTTTTCTTATTTTATTTATTGTTTTTTAATTGTTCATTTTTTACACAAAAAAGATGGTATTGATTTTTCATGTTCTTTTGTTTTTTTGTATTTTTAAACTTGTGTTTTACCAAAAGGGGTTTTCTCATTTCAAAGATCACAGTTCAACAGCTGGGGACGAGAAATCTAAGCTTGTAGGCCCTTGGTTACCATAAGCAAAGATCTATGGTTTAAGATAATGGGCTGTTTGTGAGAGAGAGCTCCGGTCAGGTTACGACCAGGTCCTGCCCCCGGTCGTATTCGGGAACGTGCCTCAGAAGGAGTAGCAGGGGAGAGGCTATGTATGGGAGGGAGCAGGGACATGTGCGCACGGAGATGAGTGACGCCCAGTTCCGCCCCCGGTCGTATTCGGAAACACACGTGAGACGGAGTAGTTGAGGACGGGAGCACGCAGGTACATGTGTGAATGGGGATGAGAAGGAGAGAGAGAGATTTGCTGCATTCACTGACAGCGATCAGTGGTCCTACAGCTGAGAGAGATCTTGTGCAGTCCCATGTAAACACAAACAGATAAAGTGTATAGATTTATTCGGCAGATCTGTAGAGGTCAGAGGTGTAATAATCTGCAGGATATATCACTGTGTGTGTGAGAGAGAGAAAAAAATAATCACCCATCTTTCCCAGGTTCCTGAATGTCAAATGCCCATTCTAGTTACAAAGTATGTATAGAGAGCGAGAAATGTAGATATACACTATCGAGTTACACTTAGCTTTTCACTTCCAATGATTCCTTAATCTCCCACAGCTGATAATCTCTTCCCTCCCCCACCTCACACAGAATGAAATCTCACGTGAGAAGATACTCCCTGCTGGGAGGAGAAACACGCCCCTCTATTTCATAAGCTCTCCTTAGCAACCAGTATAAACGGCTGCCAAATGATGAAACGATAAAACCCTTTTAATTTGTAAATCCTTTTAGGTTTGCAGGTTTTTGGTTTTTTTACACCGTTCACGCTCTGGTATAAATGATGTGATTTCTGTATCCTGCAGGTTGATGAGATTCTGGCAACACCAAACATGTTGTCTTTGTGTTATGTTATAGTACCGTAAAAAAAAATCAAAACATTTTATACTTTTAAAATTTGCGCAGCCGCGCTATTTTCTGCGACCAATAACTTTTTTGTACTTCCACCTATACAACTGATTGAGGGTGCATTTTTTGCGGCCTGAATTATACTTTTTATTGGTACCATTTTGGAATAGATGTGACTTTTTTGATCACTTTTATTCCAATTTGTAGTTTGGAATTTTTTATCTTCTTCGGTGTTCAGCATATGGGATAATTGATGTGATATTTTAATAGATCGGACTTTTTCGGACACGGTGATACCAATTGTGTGTAACTTTTTTCTTTATTTATTTTTTCGTTTGTAAAATGGCAAAAGGGGTTGATTTGAAGTTTTATTTTTTTTCTATTTTTACGCTTTTAAACATTTTTGTTTTTATTGTAACATTGAGTGCCCCTAGGGTGCTTGACCACCAAGGAGCGCGATAATTTATACAGCCTAATGCATTGTACTATTGACAATGCATTAGGTTGTACAAAGATGGCGGTTTTACTACTTCCTGCCTGGGACAGGAAGTAATTAAGAAAAAAAAGGCAGCGATGGAAGCTTTCACAAGGCTTCCAGCTGCCATGTTAACTGATCAAGGCCCTGTGATCATGCCGTGGGAGCCCTGATCGGAGTGAGGAACAGTGCGGAGCACCGTTTCTCATTCACTTAGACGCAGCGGCTGCGATCGCCTCAGCATCCAAGGGGTTAAACAGCACCGGATGGCCCTGGCTCCATCCCATGCTGTAACCAGTTGGTGTTAGGTGCAATTAGCAGCTGCTACCCATCAGCTGTGTTTATGTACATACGTTTACATCAGTGTTGGTAAGGGGTTAAAGGTGGCCACACACATTAGATAACTGTCAATGAAAAGCTTGTTCAGCTGACAGCTGCATTTTCTGACTCTTTCATAAACCTAAATGCGTGGCTTAGTGTGTGTTATGTAAAGCACGGAATCACTTGCTTTTTTTGGGACGGCTCAAATAATATAACTGCCCAAAAATGAACATTGACCATGTATGGACTTTCCATTTATGGTAAGCGTCCATAAGTGTAGATTGACAAATCATCAGAACTTCCTCCGGGAAGTCAATCAGTGTTTCTCTCCCCTTTTGTGTGTGTTTTAATAGCAGGAATCTTGTTAATTTTTCGTCTTCTACTTTCTATAAAATTAGATGTTAGACAGTTGCTATGCAATAATCTCAAACAATTATCAGGGCAGATTAACTGACCATGCTGTGCAGCTTTGGCTAGAGTTAGAGTGGCATTGCTATTTGCTAGTTTCACAATAAAGTTCCCTGTTTGTGGCAGCATGGTAAAGAAACATTGAGGGCAATTGCTAGAAATGAAGCAAGGTTCTTTCATCTTGTAACAACCAACATTGTTACAGTAAGGTAGGTCACTGTCAGTAGTACCAAGGCCAACCAACATATAACACTATATGGGAGCCTTTCTGCCTGGTAGCATGTGACGTGGGGACCACTGTAAAAGGATTAATTTACTTCTCCTCAAACTTGTTTGCACTCACCTTCCAGGTGGCAAATTGGGCATAAATCACACCCTAACACAGTCCAGGCACCCCAAAAATATATGTGCTGCCGCCACCTTCCTCAATAAACAAAATCTGAGGGAAGGACTGTATCACCCACAAACAACCCTCACCTCACTTGCAGGGTTAAAACACTCTAATCAATAACTGCTCTCCAGCAGTCACATGGTTAAACACTTACACACTGCTCTCCAGAAGTCACAGGGTTAAACACCAACACACTGCTCTCCAGAAGTCACAGGGTTAAACAACAACACACTGCTCTCCAGCAGTCACATGGTTAAACACCAACACACTGCTCTCCAGAAGTCATAGGGTTAAACACTATAATCAAGGCTATGGTTTTTTAGAGCATATAAGGACCAAACTTATTAAGGTTTAAGCTTTAGTAGAAAAAGGTGCTGTGCTGTTTGGCTTTTGACAGTGACCGCATATCAACTCTACAGCACTCAGATGGAAGATGTCTTTACAGATGAATTTTGTCTGATTTAGAGTTTTCAAGTTTGTATGATTTGAATAAGTTAATTAAAAATCAATATTATATTCAATTTATTTATTGTAAACCCTTAATGCAATCTGTGTCTATTTATGCTGGGTTGTATGCTTATAACACAAGGGGCCAACACCTATATTCTAATATATCTCCTCCTGTGTAAATTGTAATACATAGGTATATTTTAGATAAAACTAAAATACACGTAAAGTACAATTTTGACAACCAGAAGAGTTTACCATCTGTGTCTATTATATTTAATCATAAGCACATATGTATATGAAATTTGAAAGGGTAAAATGAAGGACATGTTGATGGCTAAGTATCCTTTGATAATTCCACATTTCCTGCAGATTATTAAGATATCTGGTGGTGAGTAACAGAAAACCTCAAAAAAAATGTAAGGGAACCTAACTTATTACCAGTACCTTAGAGATACACGAAAGGGCTCAATATATCAATGGAAAAAAAAATACGTGTATTTAAAACTTAACATTTAATAGTATTTAATAAAAACTGGGAAACCCTACAAAAATTAGTTAGAAGGTCCAATACAAGACAAGAAGAGAGATATGATAGAATAGGGGCCAAAGATATACCTATTAACACCCTAGAAAAACTCAAACCCTCCTCCAAAATACAGAGCAATCGTGCCAAAAAGGGCGTACCTGTCAGGAACCTAGCCCTACAATAAACTTACCCTTACTCTACCAAAATGTTAATTCATCCCAATGGGTAGAGTAAGGGTAAGTTTATTGTAGGGCTAGGTTCCTGACAGGTACGCCCATATCGGCACGATTGCCCTGTAATTTGGGGGAGGGTAGGTTAGTTTTTGTAGGGTGTTAATTGGTGTATCTTTGGCCGCTATTCTATCATATCCCTCTCCTTGTTTTGTATTGGACCTTCTAACTAATTTTGTAGGGTTTCCCAGTTTTTATTAAATACTATTAAATGTTAAGTCTTAATTACAAGTATTTTTTGTTGCGTTGATATCTGGCGGTGGGTCATAATTTGTAAGAAAGAATAAAGTTTAATTATAAAGTATTTAACTGTACTGAATGTAAAGAAGAAAAAATATTTTTAAAAAATCTAAGTGATGCATGACTGCAGTTCTTATTTGTGATTGCATGAGTGCTATATTATCTTACATGGCAGTGCATGGGATTGGTCAAAACAAGAGGAACATAGAGTAAACTAGTGAGTAAATGAGAATAACTGTGATTCAGTGAAGGATAGAAAGTGTAAGCGAAAAGGAAGTGACAAGCAGTAATTGAGATTGAAACTGACAGTGCATGTGCAAAGCATAAAATTTTGAAGACTATAAACAGGACCTTTTCTAAAGGAAATAGCCTAAATATTTGCTTATAATAGTTCAAATAACTGTGGTGTGTGTGGGTATGATGGTATATCACGATAATTGTAAAATAATGTAGCAAGGTCTAAGAGATACATACCAAGCAGGTGTTTATATAAATTTATATCCTGTACTGCTCCTTTTCAGATCTCATTTTGTATTTTATCACACACAGAAGAACAGTTTTCCAAATAGATGATACCGGCGCTAGAAAATACAAATTCTCTGAACACAGAATGCAGTTTTAATGAAAAAAGAGTGCTGGAGTAATACGTCCCAAATGTATTACTAGACATATGGCTCATAATACATGTCACATGTTTCAGCAGTCTGTGTGCCTAAGAGCTGAAATTTACACTGCCTAGAACTGATATAGGTTTCACCTATAATTTACATTAGATACTGGTATAAATTATAGTTAAAGTGTTGGGCTACAGGAGGCCTTCCCGAACTAAGCCCACTCATGCTTCAAGAAACATGGCAAGAGCAGTGCAACATTGTCATAAAGTCACAAACCCGACTTGTGCAATAATTTCTGCCTTTTGTGCACCAGAATACTGGAGCACATAAAGTCGTTAATTTCCCATAGGCCATATTCACACGGCTTAAAATGGGCCATATTTCGGTCCATAATTACGCGCCGAAGTGCGCAAATTACGGGCTGAAAACGACCCATTCATTATGGTAATCCACAGTTCTCATAGAGAACTATGGATTACGTCTCCTCTACCTGCCCGGCGAAACCGCCGGGCGGGGAGATAATTGAAATGTCACTTTCTAGCGGCGTATACGCACAGCTAGTAATGATTGTCTATGGGCCGGCGAAGTGCCGGCCCCCCGCTCCCGCCCCCGGCCACACGGCGTAATTGCGGGACGTAATTACGTCTCGCAGTTAAGCCGTCTGAACCTAGCCATAGTATTGAAACTCAAGCAAACAGAACAATTAGCAAAAAAGTGCAACATGTGTTGTAGACGGCAAGGAGCTCAACGTCCTAGTGGGGGGGTCAAATCAGTGTATTGAATGACACGTGCCAGAGAAAGAAATCACAAACTGACAGCATGCAGTCCAGTAAACTCTTTGGGCCACATGTATGAAACAGTTTTGGTCTAAAACTCATTCTTTTGCCAATAGTAACCTATGGCAGAAAAGTGAGTTTTAGACCTAAACAGGTTCATACATGTGGCCCTTTATGTGTATCTTTATTATGCAGCATAGGTTTATATAGCCGGCTTGTACATGCTGCGTGCAAACATTCCATAGGCAACATGTGACATACATCACTATCTCTATTCGTTCTCCTTGTCAGTACATTTTTACCCAAAAAAAATTTTTTTTTTTTAAAAAAATTTTTTTTCCCCCCTTTTTTTTAAGGGGTTTCCCCGGGAAATTGGGGGCCCCCCCGGTTGGGCCCCGGGGGGGAAAAAAAATTTTTTCCCCCCCCCCCCCTTTTTTTTTTTTTGGGGGGAAAAAGGGGGGTTTTTTTCCCCTTTTCCCCTTATTTTTTTTAAAGGGCCCCCAACCCGGGTGGCCCCCCTTTGGGGGGCCCCCCCTTTTTGGAAACCCCCGGGTTTTTTTTTTTTTTTTTTTGGGGTTTTTTTTTTTTTTTTTTTTTTTTTTTTTTTTTTTTTTTTGGGGGTTTTTAAAAAGGGGGGGCCCCCCCCCCCCCCCCCCCAAAAGGGGGGGGAAAAAAACCCCTTTTTTTCCCCCTTTTTCCCCCAAAAAAAAAATTTTAAAAACCCCCCCTTTGGGTTTAAAAAACCCCCCGGGGGGGCCCCAATTTTTGGGTTCCCCCGGGGAAAAATTTCCCCCCGTTGGAAATTTTTTTTTTCCCCCCCCTTTAAAAATTTTTCCCCTTTTTTTTTTTTTTTTTGGGGGGGGTTTTTTGGCCAAAAAATTTTCCTTTAAATTTTTTTTTTTTGGGGGTTTTTTTCCCTTTCCCCCCCTTTTTTTCCCCCCCCCAAAAATTTTTTTTTTGGGGGCCCCCCCCCCCCTTTTTTTTTTTTTAAAAAAACCCCCCCTTTTTTTTTCCCCCCCCCCGGGGGGGGGCCCCCAAAATTTGGGGGAAAATTTTTAAAAACCCCCCCTTTTTTTTTTTTGGGGGGGCCCGGGTTTTTTTTTGGGGGTTTTCCCCCAAATTGGGGGTTTTTCCCCCCCCTTTTTTGGGGCCCCCCTTTTTAAATTTCCCCCCCCCCCCCCCCCCCCCCCCAAAAATTTTTTTTTTGGGGGGAAAAAGGGGGGAAAGGGGCCCCCCCAAGGGGCCCCCCGGGGAACCCCCCCCCGGGGCCCAAAAAATTTTTTTTTCCCCCCGGTTTTAAAAGGGGTTTTCCCCCCCCCCGGGGGTTTTCCCCCCCGGGGGGGGAGGGGGGGGCCCCCAAAAACCCAAAAATTTTTTTAAAAAAAGGGGCCCCCCGGGGCCCCCTCCCCCCCCAAAGGGGGGGGGTTTTGGAAACCCCCCGGGTAAAAGGGGGGTTTTTTAAAAATTTCCCCCAAAAAAAAGGGGGAAAAAAAGGGGGGGGGGGGGGGGGCCCCCCCCCTTTTTTCCCCCCGCCTTTGGGCCAACTTTGGGGGTTTTGGGGGGCCCCCCCTTTTTTTCAGGGGGGGCCCCCAAAAAAATTTTTTCCCCAACCCCCCCTTTTTTCCCCAAAAAAATTTTTCCCCCCCCGGGGGGGGGGGTTTTTTTTTTGGGCCCGGGGGGCCCAAAGGGGGGGCCCCCCCAAAAAAAGGGAAAAAAAGGGGGGGTTTTTTTAAAAGTTTTTTCCCCCAAATTCCCCGGGGGGGTTCCCCAAAAAAAAAGGGGGGGGGGGGAAAACCCCAAAAACCCTTTTTTTTTTCCCCCCTTTTCCCAAAACCGGGGGGGTTTGGGGGAAAAAGGGGGTTTTTTTTCAAAGGGAATTTGAAAAAAACCCCTTTTTTTGGGGAAAAAAAAAATTTTTTTAAAAAAATTTTTTTTTTTCCCTTTTTTGGGGGGGGTTTTTAAAAAATGGGCCTTTGGCCCTTTTTTTTTTTGGTGGGTTTTTTTGGGGCCCTTCCATAAAAAAAAAAAGGGGGGCCCCCCCCCTTTTTTTTTTTTTGGGGGCCAAAAAAAAATTTTGAAATTTTTTTTTTTTTTTTGGGTTTTTCCCATTTTTTTTTTTTTTAAAAAAAATTTTAAAAACCCCCCCGGGCCCCGGGGAAATTGGGGGAAATTGGGGTTAGGGCCCAATTTAAAAAAATTTTTTTTTTTTGGTTTTTTTTGGGGGGGGAAAATTTTTTTTTCCCCCCCCCTTTTTTCAAAAAAAAAAAAAAATCTTTTTTTTTTCCGGGGTTTTTTTTTTAAACCCCCCCCAAAAAAAAAAAAAAGGGAAAAAAAGGGGGGGCCTGTTTTTTTTTTTTTTGGGCCCCCCGGGGAACGGGGGGGGGGGGGGGACAAAAATTAAATTTGGGGAATTTTGGTTTTCCCCAAAAATTTGGGGGGCCCCGGGGGTTTTTTTTGGGGGGGCCCCCCCTTTTTAAAAAAAAAATTTTTTAAAAAATTTAAAAAAATTAAAAACTTTTTTTAAAAATTTTAAAAAAATTTTTTTAAAAAAAAAAAATTTTTAAAAAAAAAATTTTTTTTTTTTTTTTCCCCCCCAAAAACCCCCAAAAAAAACCCGTTTCCAAGGCCCCCCGGGGGGGAAAAAAAAAGGGGGTTTTTAAAAAAAAAGGGGAACCCCCAAAAATTTTTTAAAAAAAGAAAAAAAAAAAAAAAATTTTGGGGCCCCGGGGGGCCCTTAAAACCCCCCCAAAAAAAAAAAACCCCCAAAACCCCAAAGCCCTTTAAAAAAATTTTTAAAAAAAAAACCCCCAAAAATTTTTTAAAAAAAAAATTTTTTTTTTGGGAAAAAAGGGGGTTTGCTTTTTTTTTTTAAAAAAAAAAATTTTTTTTTTTTTTTTTTTTTTTTAAAAAAATTTTTTTTTTTTGGGGTTTTAAATTTTTAAAAAAATTTTTTTAAAATTTTTAAAAAAATTTGGGAAAAGGGAAATTTTTTTTGGGGAAAAAAAATTTTTTAAAAAAAAAGGTTTCTTTCTTTTCCTTTTTTAAAAAAAAAATTTAAAACCGGTATGCAGTAAGGGATGACTTTCCAAGGGTCTATTTACTCCACTTAGTAATTTAAAAAAAAGTTAAAACAAAAAATATTTAAAACAAAATTAAAAAAATTTAAATACACTATAGCCCAGTTTTCCCCAACTCCGTCCAAGGCCCCCCCCAAAAGGTATGTTTTCAGGATTCCACAAAATCCCTGAAAATAAGAAATACCTTGTTAAACAAAAATTAAATTTCCCCTGTGAAATGCAAAAGAAAGAAAGAGAAAACATGACATGTTGCCTTGAGGACTGGAGTTGGGGACCTTTGCTATAGCCCATAGTTAGCCAAAAAAAAAGAAACAGACAACGCCTTTAACAATCGATGAAAAACTACTTTGAAGAACAAATCCGGAGCCCATCCCACAACCCAGTAGTATCTACCCAAATATGCCCCCAGAACCCAAAATGTTTCCACTCTTGAGAACATTGCGAGGTGAGTATTGCGCCTTTGGCAGAAGTAAGCAGTAGAGTTTGTAATGATTTTGCTGATTTTTAATTTTGGGTTTAAAAGAATGTCTGTCTTTACCCGGTAGAAATTTAAGATTCACTAAGGGGTTGTGGCCATGATTAAATTTTTTCATGGAAACCTGCGTTGTTTACACACAGCACAGCATGCTATAATGTTTAGCAATAATGAAATCAAATATCCTAAAATACGTAAAGGCCTCTTACTACTTTGGACTTTTATTGTAGAGTAATAGACATGACGACAGTGCCGAACAACCTCTTTTCATAAACAATGAGAAAGTGTTCTCTCTGGACTATGCCAAGGGATTAAACATATAATAATGTTCTAGAGGAAGTCCTACATTGCTTTGGGTTTCCATGGGTACAAGACAAGAAGAGGACAAAGTTACTAAAGGTCTTATTGAAGCATGGTGAAGACAATAATGACTGTATCCAGTCACTAATTAAAACCCTTTGTGCTCTGTGACTGATTAATTAAGATACATGATGATTTTTTTCAAGGTCAGCAAAAAGGTTAAACATGCTACAGAAGCTTAACTAATTCTGACACCGGTTTATCACACATAAATTGTCAGGGATAGTTTTATTCTGACAATGAAATTCATATGGTTCATCTCCGAGAAGGAATTTTCACAATACATACTGTAGGTTTAGCCTTAAGGGTATGTTCACATGGCTTAATTGCGGGGGGGTACAGTATGCCCCGCAATTACGCCGGGTGTTCGGGAGTCGCGCTGATTGGCGTGTACTCCTGCGGGCGTGGGTGGGCAGCCCGCCCCGCCCCCCTAGAATCTTTACTGCGGGGGTATTCACCCCTGTAATTGATATGTCATTATCTTCCCGTGCCGTATTGCACGAGGGGGGAGAGGAGCGTATTTCCAGAGTTTTCTTTAGAATTGTGGTTTTTGTAATGATTGGGAGCATTTCGCCCGTTTTTGAGAGCAGTACGGGCGAAAAAAGGACCCAAATGCCCCACTTTAGCCCCTGTGAACTTAGTTATGTATTTAAAAGGCGGGGAGAGGAGCGTAATTCATAGTTCTCTATGAGAGAGAACTATGGATTACCGTAATTATGGGGCGCATTTAGATCGGCATTAGAGCGCAGTATGCCGCGAAATACGCGGTGAAATGCGCCCCAAAATAAGCCGTGTGAACATAGCCTAAAGCAATCAATAGAAAAGGTATTAGTGTATTAATATAAAGATAGTACAGAAAGGTACTCATAAATGTAGGTTTATGAAAGTACAGTGGTCCTTCAAGTTACAATGGCCTGATGATACAATACTTTCAACATACAATGGTCATTGTATCTTGAAACCAGATTTACTATATAATGTCACAGACACTGGTGCTCTGCAGCTCATGTGTTTGACTGGAAGATGCAATCAACTTGTAGAACATCTGTATTAGTGCACTGCATGCAGTGATTGGCAGTTTAGTAGCACTCTTCTATAGCACAGTGCGGTACTACATGTCCTTATTGCTCAATGACCCATAGAAGCTCCTGTCTTCATAGAAAAAGATTTACAGCTTGGAGCAGCAATTTCTGGCTTCTGTATGTAAGGACTTGTTTTATCTGTCTTCATCTTCATATTACATTATGTTGGTGTCACGAGTGGTCCCGCTGTCAAGTTAAGGGTTAAAGCAAGAAATAATTTTCCTGCTCTGACACCAAAAGGATACAATTCATGGACTCGTTTCAAGATACAATTTGTGGCCCTCTCGCTTACGCTGCAGAAACCTTGAAGCTGTAACAGAATTAGCCTTATGTTTGTTATCTCTAAACTTGCACTGTAAAGTTTCATTTGCCCCGGTGATGCGCATCCCCCTCATGACATATAATCAAGTCTATATAAGCTCACTACTGTAATAATAAATACTTCTTCTTTGATCAAGCGCTCACCCTGTCTTATGTGGATACTAATTTATCGTATCTATATCTGATAGAGGTGGTAGCAGGCCCAGGCGTCTGGGGTCTGGAGCCATAACAATTGGGTTTCACTCAGCAACTAGAGAATATCCAAAAGGAGGAACCTATCAGCTGGTGCTCCGAACATGGACCCACACCTATTGGGTATCACCCACAATCCTTGGATCTCGAAGCAACGCAGGGAATCTGACTGAAGGAATGCACGGACAAAACCTGGCCAGGTAGGAGCATTTATTTATTAAGCTCTTTTTTATTTCCGTGTTTCCTCAAGTCTATGTCCCATTGGTCCAAGTACAGGATATAAGAGAGGTATACCTATGTAGTGGGTCCCCTTGCAGGACAAAGAACCTTGACCTACTTGCTGAGTGAAAGTATGAATGGTATGAAAGCATAAGGCTGTCATTTGTTTGTTAAATTAGGGAAGGGGATTGCCGAACTAAGACACGTCTGCGCTCTGAAAGGAGGGGCATGATCTTATGTTTAAACCCCGGTAATGTGACAAAACTAAGTGGCAAGTCTGTGTCGGGAATAAGAAACTAAGGGACAGGATTAAGGACTGAAGGTTCTTGGGTGTCGAGTCTATCCTGTATTTAGGCTTGAATGTATGAGCCTGACTATCGTGTTTTAGTCTGGGACACGATTCGAAAGGTGGGGCCAGATAAACGGGAATAAGGATAGGGTTTAAAAGTATCTTGGGACTGCGTGGGTTCTGGAGTGTGGTATGACATTGTGACTGTAACAGGTATCATCCTAGTAGCATTTTTATATTGCTTGGAGGATATACTTACATGTGCAGTCCAGATGGGACCAAGTATTCTCGATCCTAGCTTCCCAGATGATAGGACACCAATTAGGTACGAAAGGATCCAGAGGATTGTTGATTGGAACGTCCAACTAGGGGATCGGAGGGGATGAGAAGGGATCATGGGACAGGAAAAAGTAAAAACCCTAGGGGAGGCCATCAGAGGTTAAATCACCTCCTCCTTTTGTTATCATGGCAAGGAGGCAGTCAAAGAGTTGAGCCGAATCCTAATTTCATTCAGAGTCACTGGACAGAGTCAGTTGGGACCCAAAGACATGGCAAAGAGTGTTAAAAACCCAGAAAGGGTGTGGTAAAAGATAGGGGAGGGGGAGCACCAAGTTGAATGTTGCTCCAACTATCTGAAACTGCTGTGAACAGAGTTGGGTGTATGACAGTTCAGTAAATGGATGGGGGACTATGTATAAACCATCCGACAACATGATAGCCAGTGCCCCTGAAAATTAAAGAAGATCAGACCCACCCCCATACCAAATGCCGCCCCCAGCAGCGTAGAAAACCCGGGTGTAAACCCTTTGCACTCGTTGCGTCAACAAAACCCCAGACTGGAGGGATACATGTTTGGGATGCGGGGCACCTTGCCCGGGGACAACAAGCAGAGCCACTCAGGCCAGTAGTAGAGAGGCGAGCATTGTTAACTGATCCGGGTTGACCCTAAAATCGAATGCCCAAAGGCAGACTCGAGCGAGGGTGAATGGGGGTTTATCAACCCATGGGCAGCTGACGAACAGATGGTATACTTGCAAAGTGCGCCCAAACCCAGGTACTCCCCCTTGAGTTTCAGCCGCTATATGACTCAGTTACAAGGTACCTACAGAGCAGCATGGATTAGACATAGCAGGGCTGTGCAGACTTAAGTGACCCCAGAGACACATTCAAGATTAGAACAGGAACCCAAAGCCTATACCCTGGCAGACATAGAAACTGAGGCATCAGGAGTAAAGTTTTGTAGAGGGTTGGCCAATATTCTGCCGGGGAGAACAGAAAACCCAAAGGGAACTACAGTCCCAGGGCAGCAGAGACAGGATGAGACTGTGAATGAATTCTGGTTTAGAATTCAGGAGGGCATGAGGGATGGGGGGACATGACATTGCCCCCGGGGCCCAGTAAGGAGAGTAATGATAAGGACGTTCCTAGATGGAATGAATCCCCGAGTGGCAGATAAACTTAAATTATGTTGTCCCGTTTGGAGATCCACGGAAGAGGCAACAGCTCTCTTAGAAAAAGCAAGGGGAGTGGAGATAGAAGGAAAAGAAAAGTGGAAAGATAGCACAAATGCAAGTTGATGTGAAGGTTGCACAAGTACGAGTCGAAGGGAATACAGGAGGTAGACCAAGACGAGGGGCCCCAACCTGTTTTTATTGCGGGAAATAAGGGCCACATGAAACGCGACTGTAGAAAGAAAAAGAGAGATGATGAGAGAGAAAAGGAGAGGCAGGAGAGTCCTGAATAGGACTGACTAGCAGCACTGAAGGGGACAGGCAGTGGTCCGGCCCAGCACTTTTATGTCCCTATAACCATCCAGGGGGCAACTCAAAAGACCTCTGGTGGACACTGGAGCCTTAGGTCTGTCATCAAGAAACAGTTTATACCCGAGGAGTTTAGTATCTACAGATTTGTTGTTGTTTCCGGGTATAGTGGATTAATAGAAGAATTACCACTCACTTTTACCCTAAAAGTAAAAATTGGCCCCATACATTTTTATCAGGGGGTTTTTGATTTCAGATGGGGCAGACAGAACTTTGTGGGGTGCAGATATTTTGACCACACTGCAAGCTAATATCAAATACCATCCAGATGGCACCGTAACTTTAAAAATCCTTTCAGATCCAATTTATGAGGAAGCTCTATGTTGTATTGTGTCATTTGAGCAAGAAATCCTGAAAGTGGCAGTTGTAAGGACTAGTGAGGAAAAATGTTATTTACAGAGCGTCCCAACTGTCCTAGGGGAAAAATCCAAAACAGACATAGGATGTCTACCTGTACCACCTGTTAAAGTTACAGTGAAACCAGGGTGTCAGTTACCTCAACTTAGGCAGTATCCTTTGAATGCACAGCAAGAAACAGCTTCATGCAGCCTATGTATGAATGCACAAAGCAGACACCGTTCTGCCTGACCACAGAAGCAAAAGAGTGCACACTTCTGATGCCCCCACGAATTACATTCCAAAAGGCTACTTCTCCGAATCTTGGATTCAGAAGGGGGGGAGGAAGGGGAACTCAGTGAGAAAATCTTTGATCATGACTGTACAAAACTCATTGAAACAGAATGTGCCCCACTCCTGAACGTACATATTGCTCCATTGCAGAATCCTGACTTTGAATTTTTTGTGGATGGAAGTCGCTGAACCTATCTCTCTAAGACTCGAAGAAGCCCAGGAAAATGCCAGGGAAGAAGACAAACAAGGTTGGGAAAAGGGGGGAGCAAAGCTAGGAGAGGACGGATTATGGAAGTTAGGAGAAAAATGTTGTTTGCCAAGGGCATGGTATCCTACTTTCCTAAATCTCCTTCACCTCCCCACACACCAAAGTGCCAATGCTATGGCCACCACCTTAAATGGAAATTGGGTGGCCCCCGGTTTCAGACAGGCTGCAGTCCTACAGTGCAGGAACTGTCACATCTGTCAGGTAAATAATCCTGGACAGGTAGTCAAAACTCCAATGAAACATATACCCAGACCTCTATATCCTTTCCAACGATTGCAACCGACTATATTTCCCGTTGCCAAAAGTGGCAGGTACGAGTACGCCTTAGTATGTGTAGATCTTTTTTCAGGATGGCCTGAGGTGTACTCAGTGGCACATGCCACTGCAAGGGCCACAGCAAAGAAACTGGTAATGGAACTTGTCCCTAGGTTTGGACTCCCGAGCCATAGAGTCAGACAGGGGTACCCATTTTACAGGAGAAGTTTTCCAAAATACCTGCCAGATGCTGGGTATTGAATCTGCCCTACACACTCCACAGGGGAAACATAAGTTGACACCATATGAAATTTTGTTTGGGTGCGCCCCAAGACTAGGTGGTTACTTTCCCCAATCTTGCCAGTTGGAGTGTGATAGTCTCACTAGTTATGTGATAAAATTACAGAACCAACTAACTGAAGTGCATGGAAAAGTGTTTTCTTCTTTGCCAGATCCTGAAGCCGAAAATGGAGCTCACACGCTGAAGCCAGGCGACCAGGTGTACCTTAAGAAACACTCCCGGAAAGCGTTGGAGCCCCGGTTCGAGGGACCATACCAAGTTCTGTTGACGACTGCTACCTCTGTCAAGCTAGAAGGGAAACCAACATGGGTCCCTGCAAGCCACTGCAAGTGGGCCGGAGGTGTCTCTGGACATTGACACTGATCCGGATAAGTAATGCTTTAATGGGAATATATGAACCTCAGGAAAATAAACTCACCGCACATCACATGGTTCTAGCAAAAGAAAAACACCAAAAAAGATTACTGGAAAATGCACACATGCCCAGTCATAGCCTTATCTATGCATTTTTTGGCGATTCCTGTGCATGAGAGGAGATGAGGGATTGGATAATTGTCAGTTTAATTAGCCAATAATGACACCAAAAAACTCTAGGCACTGGAACACCAGCATACCGATTCTCATAGTAGGATGGATATCTTTTTCCCTGGTGGCAGGGTAATCTCACCACATCAATAGAGCATCAGCAGTATCTTGCATACAAGGGGGGAAGTTGGGTGTCTCGTAATTACTCGGGAGTTGCCAAACTGGGGGACATTCCGAGTGAAGGCATACAGATTAGCTTCAACGGCACTTCCTCTACCACAGATGCCTTTAAACCTTCCCTGCTAGAACGAGACCTACACAACATATCGTGGGAAGGGAATAGGTATTTCCCAAATGGGACTAACGAGACCTGTGTAAGCATCCCCGGCAATCTGCAATGTAATGAAAGTGCAGCATATAGTCCCGGTGTCCCGCCCTGTGGAGAGCCACAGCAGGCTATTGTAGTCCATTGGGGCAAATCCCCTCCCGGTGTATGCTTTAAGAATATCTCAGGGGGTTTTTAGATCTGGCCCATCGATTGGTCCTACAGCATTCAGGACTGTAGGACCTCCCACCCGGAACCTATTGGATTTGTGGGCAAAATGTCTATAAATGGTTGCCAGTAGGAGTAAAGGGTACCTGTACTCTGGCCAGGTTAACTCTTGCTACTTTTATAACCAAACCCGAACAGTTGAATTTTCTTAGCCATGCAGAAAACATGCGGTTTAAAAAAGGGGAAAAGACAATACACCAGAGCAAATGGAAGACCCCCCCATAGTAGAAATGAGTATTTTGGGAAAAAGATAGCCAGTACTCTATATTATTCCTATTTGGGTTTTCCCAGACCTGGGATAAACTAGTAGAGGCAACTGATTACCTGGATGACCAGATCTTTGACATCTTAGAGGTCCTCAACACCATGGTGCCAATTTAGAATCAATTGATAGTGGTCACAAACCAACACACTATAGTTTTAGATTTTTTGGCCGCTAGCCAAGGTGGTATGTGCCAGGTCATCGGCCCAACTTGTTGCCACTATATAGATAACACCGGAACTCTTCAAGCTAATTTAAAACTTGATCAGATAAAGGAGTTTAGAAGAAAATATGATGAAGCAACGAAAAAACAAAAACGCTTGGTGGGGGGAAACTTTTTTGCCCTAAACCAGCTAATGGTTCAAGGGGGCTGGGGGGTTGACTAATGGGCATATTGCAGACTGTTTTTACAAATATTGTTAGTTATTCTGGTTGAATATGTTGCTGCTCGAATATTTTGAAGATTGTATTCTGTTGTTTGGAGAAACGCCAATTTTCTGCACAATATGAAGGGATGCTTAGTGGGTCACCAGGGCTTGGAAAGTCCCGCTACACAGGGGGATCATCTGAATAGGGATGATTCGTCTCAAACCTGGCGAAAAATCTCACTACTCCCTTCCCATTCTCGCTACCCTGGTGTTTGGCACAGCTAAAAGACAGGAGCTAGGGAAAGAATGTGCAGGAAAGGCATTGTTAAGCAGTGTCTACGTTTTTTTTTTCTTTACAGATGAAGGCAGTTTGCACGACACTAACATACTGTATCGTTTGTGCAAAAGGGGGGAATTGTCAAGTTAAGGGTTAAAGCAAGAAATAATTTCCTGCTCTGACACAAAAAGGATACAATTCATGGACTCGTTTCAAGAAACAATTAGTGGACTCTCGCATACGCTGCAGAACCTTGAAGCTGTAACAGAACTTAGCTTATGTATGTTATCTCTAACCTTGCACTGTAAAAGTTTCACTTTGCTCCGGCTGACTGCGCATGCCACTCATGACATATAATCAAGTCACTATAAGCTCACTACTGTGATAATAAATACTTCTTCTTTGATCAAGCGCTCACCCTGTCTTATGTGGATACTAACTTATCGTATCTATATCTGATAGAGGTGGTAGCAGGCCCAGGCGTCCGGGGTCTGGAGCCATAACAATTGGGTTTCATTTAGCAACCAGAGAATATCGAAAAGGAGGAACTTATCACCGCAGCCATGGGTCGGGCTGCGGGCGCACCCGTGTCTGCCCCGTGCCCCCCGGCCCCGGGGACGAGTAGTGCCGCGGTCCGCAGGTCGGGCCGTGGGCTGCTCGCCCCCCCCCGAGTGCTGTCACTTTACCCCACCGCGCTCCTGTTCCCCGCGCTCTCTCCAAGCTGCGTGCGCGTCCACGCCCCCTAGGACGCAAGTGCGGCAAATCCCGTGAAATTTAAAGGGCCAGCGCATCAGTAAATGGTTGTTGCTGGGCCGCTTGGTCTATTAAGGTTTCCAGTCCCGGCACTTCTTTCGGAGCTATTGTGCCCCTAGCCTTTTAGAGGAAAGCGTTCCTTTGTGCGTCCCCAAAGTTCTTCTCGGTATTCTGACCCTTTTGCTACGTTCCTGACCTCGGGAAATTTGTGGGCCCGCCCTGACGTTTACCGCCTGTCCCCGATAGTTCGCCTCCGGTATTGGTACCATGCATGCCTTGGCTGCCACCGCAAGCAAGTCAATCAAGTGGAAGCGGACTGGGTAGTTTCCCGCCGCAGCAAGTCCAACCCACTTTGCGGCGGGCTCTGGTGAATACCGGGTGCTACTTAGACTCCGCGCCCTGGCGTGGCTTACACCATCGCTTGCGGTGGTCCAGCAGATCCACAACCGCCGTCCGTAACAGTTGGGTGACACTTTGGGGTTTCAGAAACATTTGCCAAATTTCCATAGTTATGGTTTCACCATATAAAGGTTTTAACATACAATCATCATCCTGGAAGCAATTAATATTATATGTTGAAGGAGTATTGTACAATTATTACATATTTATCACAAAGATGGAAGCAACAATTGGGGTTCAAGCACAAAAAAGTCAGTTTATTACAACATTCATTAAAAATCCTTTGAAATGCCGCTGTAAGTGCTTACATTGCAGCCTCCTGTCCTTCAATGTAAGTGCAATGTATGGGACATCCATAAATTACAGATTTTTGCCATTACAACCAGCTTTCCCTGCCACAGTTTTGTCACATATTTGACACAATTGCAGTGGGCAAAAGCTGCCTTTGCAATGTACTGATGATAAATACCATACCATAAATACCATATCAAAGGTGGAGTTAGAAAAAACTATTTCACCGTTTTCTTTACAGTTACTTTTCTACTGTTTACTGTGCCCCAGGGGAAAAATGTCCCCTGGTGGGATCAAATGTACTATGGGCCTTCATGCAGGGAGAAATTGCTATACCGTAATTCTTGCTGGGAATATAAAAGTGAAGAAAGAGAGAGACACTTGTCTTTTTTGTTTTCCCCTGGTGCAGTATAAATAGTTGTTAATACTGTATAGGACTTACGTACAATAGCAATTTGGGCCAAATCGTCATAATTAGCATTGTTATTAAGACATCATGTACTTGTTGCGGATCTTTGGTTGTGCGATCAGCACCAAGTACAATATACTGTAAGTGAATGGTGTTTCAGCAAATTCCATTCACTTCCAGCAGATTCTACTTCCAGCAGGTTATTAGGCTTTTTTATTGCATAATTTTTATGCCATGTGATAATGCACTCTGAAAGGATGTGAATAGGGATGAGCTGCACTACCATACACAGACCACAGAAAACAATGGGGCTGTTTTACTTATCCTCTGTAATGCTTAGAAAGCATAAACATAGACTAGGTAGTCTATGGATGTTTCAATTTCTTCACAGTGAATGCTTTATAATAAAACTGGTACAGCTTTTTATACCAATTAAGTCACACCCATCTCCACTTAACCACCCCCTTTATCATGTGAGCTTGGAATACTGTCCGAAACACATAAAACAAGATATGCCAAATTGCGCAAAACTCTGGTATATTTTACGATAAAGTTTAAATGCAAAGAAGTTAAAAAACCTCTTTCAATGATCCTAGAAAAACTAGATGACCCTTTTTTAAAACATTTAAAAACTTCTTTAACCCCAGGGATCCTAATTTGGAAAGGGCGAAAAGTTTAACGAAGTGGAATTCGTTTTTGAATTTCAGGAAAACTTCGGTTCGGAACAAAGTCGAAGTTTGGGGGTACTTGGGGGAACGAAAAGGTGCTGTTGATTGATAAAATGGGTGCGAGCCATGGCGTTAATGGGGCAAAGCCTTGGGAGGAAGAAGGGGATAGCCTGCATGACATGTGCGGTTTTACCCAAACAGGGGCGGGGATTCTGTGACGTCACGGGACTTTAAATCGGGCGCGAGCCGGGGCTCCCCCCTTTCCCTCACTGTGCTCATCAGGGAAGGTGCTGCGGGCTATACTCTTACTAAAAAATTGTTTTTTATATACGTTTTCGGGGGGTTTCTCAGCTTGTTCGGGGGACTGTTTCTTAATATTTATTCTAATTTTTGCGTATTGGATCTAAAAATCCAGTGTGGCCCACTGCAGCTGCATATAATTCAATATCCAAGTGGGATCTAAGAGTTCCTGTTGTATTCTTTTAAAAGAAACAGGTTTTTAAAATACAAATACCACTTCTTTTTTGGGCTGCTCAATTTATTGCGCAATTTAAAATCCAGGGGGGTTAAAATTAAGGTTGTTTTGCTGGTGTGCGCCCCCAAGAAACCGTCTTTTTAAACCCCAAAAAATTAAAATTTTTTTCCTTACCTATTTAAAATTACTAAAAATTTTAAATCAACAGAGGATTTTGCCTATTAAAGAAAAATTATAACCCCTGTTAAAACTAACTTTTACAAAATCATCAAAAAAATTTTTATTTTCCAAAAACCCCTAAAACAAACCACAACACACCTAAAGAAAGCAAACTAAATATCATCCATCATGGAGAAATCGCCCTGATGAGGGGGGGCCCCCGCTTTAATGACAGATAAAAAACACTGTATACTTATTACAAATCTTTAAATACCTATCCCAACGCGTTTCCCCAGTAATTTTGGGTTCATCAGGGGTTCAAAAAAAATCCTTTCGCTGTGGAAAAAGAATACCTATATACAACGCATATACAACCCATCTATGACGGTATAATCACCCTATGGGGGAGGGAAAAAAAAGTGATACTTTTAGAAACTCCCGGGTTTAAAAAGATGTCCTCGCAGCCCCTTTGGTATGCGGCCCCGGGTAAAAGGGTACAGAATGATTCTTTCTGCCTCCCTTTAAAAAAACCTTTCTTGGCCCTTTAGATGTATAACAATACAGCCCCCCAACCTTCGTATTAATGTATATTGTTTTATACTATTGCCGGGGTTTTACTTTAAAATTGCCATATCCCCCTGCCTTTTTCAGCTGGGGTTCCCGGGAAATTTACTGCGCATGACCGGAAAATAGATAAAATGTCATTTCGATTCACTTCGGAGAAAACAAAAAATACGCCTGCACAGAAGCCCCACACTATCACAGGCGTCCGGGGTCTCAAAAAACGCTCTGCGCATGTCAAAAGAAAAACCCCGGCAAACGCACAATCAAAATCCGGGCATAACTCTCGGCCCCCGTCATTTTCCATCCCTTTTATTTGAAAAAAATATCATTCCCGGGCGTGCCCCCCGGAAAAACCCAACCACATGATCCGGCGCCAATCAACCCTATTAAAGGTCAAACCGCGCACACGACTGTCCGAAAAGGCCGCCAAATTTCTGCTAAGCGCCCCAAATTTCTTTAAAAAAAGGCCGTTTGTTAACGGATGTCTAGGTGTAAAAAGGGGTTTAATTCAGGGTCAAATAAAATTTGGGTACAAAAAATTCAT
>JAODAL010032572.1:0-42500 GCA_025379985.1 Phyllomedusa bahiana | reverse complement strand
CTTTATAGGCTTTTCAAACCTTAACCTCTTTTTTATTTTAAATTTTATTTTATTATTTTAAAATTCAAAAATTTAAAATTAAAATTTAAACTTTTACAACAAAACAATGTTTTTGGGTTTTTGTTACTATTTTAAAAAGTTTGGGGGTACATAAATTTAAGGGAAAAAATTTGGTTTTGGACAAAATGTCATTTTAAAATTACTGTACGGGGCGGGTTTAAAAAAGGGAAAGGTCAAACACAAATAATAAATTATATTTTTTTAAAACTACATAAATTAAAAAGGGATAGGGGTTTACACATTTAAAAACAGAAGGGGCCCTTCATCCCACATATCAAAAATGGGAAGGATCTGGAGAAACACAATTTTTTTTTTATTTTTTTTTTTTAAAAAAGGGAGCCAAAAAAGCAGAAAATTAGGTCCCAATGGGGCCTAAAAGACCCAGGCAAGTGACGTAATGGTAAAAAAAAAACACACACACTTCATTTTTTCCACATAATAAATTAAACTTTATTTATAAAAGCGCCAAACATTATTCCTTTTAAACACTTTAAAAAATTCGAATGGTATACATACAGACTTTTCAAAAAAAAAATTACTTACAAAATGAGACTAGGTGTGGGGGCCCCTTGCTTGTGGGGGAGTTTTACAATCTAGGGGGTTTTAAAGGGTGGAAACATACTTTAAGAATTCCCAATTTTTACAATGGTCCAGTTTTGTTTCATAAATAGGGGGTGGTTTAACATTAAAAAATGGATGAACCCCCAACCCAAAACCAAAAACATCTTTTTTAACGGGAATAAGGCCGGGAGGGCCCAGGGTAGGTGGGGGGGGGGGGAAGGCCAAATTGGTACAGCATTGGGACCCCTTAACCGGCCGAGAAATTGTTCCCCTCAACCCCAAAAAAAAGAGGGTTTAAGTGTTGGGTTTAAAACGCCCCGGGGGGTAGAAAAATTCCAGAAACGGGTCCCGGGGGGCACATTTAAATCTTGAGACGGCATGGGGTTTTTGGGGATGATTGACGTTTTGAAAACCCCCATATCAAAACCCAGAGCGGAAGGGGGGTTTCGGGGGGGTGGGCCCAAAAACAGGGGGGTAAATGGGGGGAGACTTTATGGGTGAATGGGGGATTTTTTAACTGTATCCTTACTAAATGGGAAACCATGCATTTGATTTGAAAACGGGGTTAAGGGGGAAAAAAATATATGGCTGGAAGAAAGAAAAGGGCCTGGCGCAGCATTCAGGACAGTTTTTGGAGGGGGGAAGGATTTTGGGCAGAGGGGGAGACCGATTAGAAAGGGTTTTTCCGGGTAGACAAGGCGAAAAAGGGAATAAGGGCCACGATGGGGGTTTAAAGGTTGTTTTCCCAGGGGAAAAGGGAAACAAAATTCTGGAGGGGTTTCTTGAGGTGCAGGTGCCCCAGGAGTTTCAAGGATTGGATATATGGGGTTAAAGGGCCCCCCCAATCAAAATCAGTATAAACCCCCAACAGGGGGCCCTTTGCTGCCTGGGGTAATGGTGGAAACCACATATTTGAAACAGAAAAAAGCAGGGGGTGGGTTGGGTTTTACTAGATGGGGGAAAAACGGAAATTTCATTTTTAAAAGTGGGGTTTAAAAGGTTTTAAATTTTGGAGAGAGGACATATGCCCAAGAGCCCGGGCGAAAAAAAACAGCCATTTGGTTTTTTGGGGAGAGAAACGACTGATTTTCCACGGGGGCCCTTGTATAATTTGGGGTTTTGTCATCAGAAATAAGATGTACTGGAAGCCAAATTTTCTGATGGTTTGCCCAAAATGGGGGGCTGTGTACAAAAAAAGAAACGGGCCCCTAAACTGACCCCGGGGAACCCTCCCAACATCAGAGGTAGAGAAGAAGTTTGATCCGAATAAAGAGACCACTGAAGAGCGTCAGAGGGGAAGGTAAAAAAACCAAAGAGAAGCGGTGCCCCTGGGCCAAGCACTAAAGCATCCCTGAGGAAAGGGGGTGAACCACAGGGGTCAAACGCTGCTGAAGATCCAAGAAAACCCCAGAAAACGGGGTAGTTACTTTTGGCGGGGTTGGGGGGTCTTTTTTGAGACCTTTAAAAAAACTAAAGCATTTTTTCCCGGTTGGTGAGGGTGGCAGAAACCTGTTTGTAGGGGGATCGGAAGGAGTTAAAGAGAATAGCAATTGGGCGAATTTTAGACCAAAGGTTTCCTAGGAGTTTAGAGATAAGGGCAATTAAGACTGGTCGAAAATTTACGGGCGCGGGAAGGGGTCCAGAGTGGTTTTTTTAAGAAAAAAGGGTTATGAGGGCGTGTTTGAAGGAAATGGAAAGACCCCCATGGGGGAGTGGGGTTAAACAGATTGTAGTAAGGTGAAGGGGAACAGCTGGGAAAAAAGGGGACAATTTGGGAGGGAAGGGGGGTCACTAGAGCGGGTGGGGGGGGCGAGCAGAAAGGGGGGAAAGCCGGGATATTTTCTTCCTCTTGCCCTTTTGGCCCCCAAAGGCTGAGAGAAACAAAGCCCTAAGGCCCTTACAGGAGGGGGGGATGGTAAAATTGGGGGGGGGAAGATATTTTGCGGGAATATTTAAATTTCCCCTTCCTTTGAAGGGGTTTGCCGGGTCTTCAGCACAGAGGTAAAGAAACCCGGGGGCCTAACTTTAGGCCTTAGGGGGGAAAGGGAAAGGGTGTCAAACAAGTTTTTTTTGGGGTTGGGTTTTGTGTAGTTTGGGAGATGAGGGGGGTTTAAATATTTTTTTTTGGGCCCGCTGGGGAAAGGGCAGTGAAAATTTTCCGAGCAAAATTTTTTGTATGGGGGAAATTTTCCGGGCAGGTAGTCCGACCCCCCTCCAAAAGAGGGGCTCCAAAAACACCCCGGACATCGCGGGGAAAAAGGCGACCCCTAAAACCCAAAGGCCCAATGGCCGGGCCCCCGTCTTGATTTCGGTTTGGGTGGGGTTTTTTCCAAATTTGTCCCAAACCCCCCCAGGGTCCAGGGGGTGGTTTTTGGGGATTTTTTCACTGAAAAGGTTTGAAAAATTTTTGGCCAGGTCGGGACAGGGGGGGGGAGGAGTTTGGGGGGCAGTGGGGGACTGAATGGTGTCTAAAGGTTTCCCTGAGTATTAATGGAGCGGATATTTCGGAATGTGTGATGGGCAGGTTTGTCCAGAGAAGGCTGAGAATTAGTGATAAGGAAGGAGATAAGGTAGTGGTCAGAGAGAGCATAAGGAGAATTAGTAAAGTTAGAAATTGAGGAAAGATGACAGAAGACCAGAGTTCCCATCCTTGTGGGTGGGAGAGTCAGTAAACTGCGAGAGGCCAAGAGAAGAGGTTAGTGAAAGAAACTGAGAGGCAGAAGGAGACATAGGGTCATCAATGGGGATGTTGAAATCACCCATGATGAGAGTGGGTATTTCAGTAAAGAGGAAGTGAGGGAGCCAGGCAGAAAAATGATACAGAAACTGGCGGGGTGAGACGGGGGGGTCTGTACACAACCACGACTCCGATGGAAAATGGCCGAAAGAGTCTGAGGGTGTGGACCTCAAAGGAGGGGAAAGTGAGGGAGGGTGCAGGAGGGATGACCTGGTAAGTGCAGTGTGGAGAGAGAAGTATGTTGACTCCTCCACCCAGCCTGTTCTCAGGTCTGGGCATGTGGGTGAAGTGTAGGCCACCATAGATGAGAGCGGCAAGGGAAGTGGTGTCAGATACACATACATATACATGTGTGTGTACATACAAGAAAGAGAATAATAAAAAAACAAGGGGGGTAGATCACGTTTAAGAGCGATCAGAAATGGATGTCTAAGATGCTTATCTAGATGACGTCCACAGAAATGAGAGACCTCTTCTGGAGACCTGAATTTTTTTTTTTTTTTTAAACTGATGAAACCTCACCTCTGTATATTTAAATATTTTTTAAGGCTGAGAATATCCAGTTATGAAGCTTAGAGGAGAAGATGCCACTTAGAATTTACTACTTGCTTTTTTAGACTAATAAGTGACCTTGCAGATTAAGGTTTGGGCTGGGAGGAAGGTAGCCCATCTGAATCCACAAACAGGTAAACCTCTATGCTTAGGGCGCACAGTACATCTGGAAACCCTGGTTCAAATTTACTGTCTTCTAGTGGTCACGTAGGTTCTAGGTCTAGTATACCTGGGGCATTCACTTACTGAAATTTGGGAAACCAGCCTTAGAAAAACAACTACAATGACCACTCCTCATCTATAGGTCCACCCATATCCAACTACGCACGGTGGTCAGATAGGAGACCAATGGAGTAGGCATTTTCACCCAGTGGGCACTTATTGGGATGTCAAAACAATGTGACTTTTCTCTCATTAGAGCGAACAAAGATGTAAGTGTTAAACTCGTTTTAACCGCTACCCAGTATTAAGCTTGACTATGAAAAGTCATCTGACCAATTCCCTTTAAAAGTAAAAGGTCATGAGAAATGACCTATTGTTTCACTCGTGTTTTTATGTTAAGCATATTTTTAAAGAATTTCTAGTTTGTTTTTTTTTTTGATTTCCCATATCAAATATTATATATATATATATATATATATATATATATATATATATATAATATATATATATATATATTAAATCCTGAAATTCTGCAGTTTTCACTTTGGCCACTAGGTCTGATAATAGTCCAACACTTCCTGTTTTGTGGAGAAAACTTTTCAGCAGTCTCCTCATTATCAGCACAGGCAGAATTACACTGAAAGGTGACACCAATGTGTATAGATAGCACAGGATCCACTATTCGCAATAAGAGATAGTCACAGCTCCCCCTCTCCTCTCCCTACACACTGATCTCTTCCTAGATCACAGATCATGCTTAGGAAACTGAAGCTGCTGTAAAGCAAATCTATAAGTGCTGCTAAAAGCAGCTCGGGCAAGATAGCCTCCCCCATTATCATATATAGAAAACTGAAATCTACAATCAGCAAATAAAAAGGGCCAAGAGGAAAAGAATATGTATCAGCATTTAATCATTTTAATTAGTTAAAAAAAAATTGGCAATAGATTCCCTTTAAAACAGAAGCATACAACTCATGTCTTTCCAGTTTCCTACCCTCATGCCTCCCTCTGTGTTGTAGGTTTGTAGTATGAAAGAGTCAGAACAAGCACAGGCTTTAAGCCCCATGTAGGGACCATACTGTGGAGCTGTGTCACTTTATGTACATTTCCAAATGTTCTCATTTTATGTAGAACACTTACAAGATGCGGAATCAAAGTGATAAAGCAGTTTAACAAACTGATTTAATGTAATTAGATTATTCTGCAATCACAAATAGCCGCTGTTAATGATGCCTGAATCATTTCAGCAATTTCTTAATTAATGTTAATTTCCATCCTAGTATCTTGTTTTGTAAACAGTTATTACTTGAAAATCAAAGCAATTGTGAAATATATTTAAAACTCCGTACAATTCTCAAGTGTGATTCCATGCAAAAGGGGTGGGGGGGGGGGGGGGGGTCTGCTTGAAGGTTACATGGATGTACTAGAAAATGTTTACACCCCCCTCTATTGGGCCAAGTGTAGAGTTTCTATAAATGAATTTCCGCTCGGAAAGACCGCATGATTTAAGTTTATTAATGACCTTACGCAACTGGGAAAAAAAATCTGATGACGTCCGCTGTCTATAACAAGTGATCACAGGGGCAATAGGAATTCCAGCAAAGCGTATAATATTAGGGACGTTCGAAACCTCAAACGCAGAGGTCAAACGGAAGCCATGGGATCGGTTTTTACAAAAGAACCCAGGCCCAAGACGATTGATTAAAAATGACCTTTGGGTTTTCCCCCATTGGGGAAGGGAGGGGCAGCTTCGCCTCAATTTTTCCTTCATTTGCGGAACATCGGGGTTTAAAAGGAACCCTTTAACGCTTTTGGAACCCGGCCCCTTTTAAAGAAAGAAATATCCAAA
This sequence comes from Phyllomedusa bahiana, assembly GCA_025379985.1. Taxonomy (NCBI): domain Eukaryota; kingdom Metazoa; phylum Chordata; class Amphibia; order Anura; family Hylidae; genus Phyllomedusa; species Phyllomedusa bahiana. The sequence continues at coordinate 36,579 of JAODAL010032572.1, read as the reverse complement.
CAGCCACACCTTTTGCTGTCACACAGCAATAATAAAGTACTGGTCGGTTTCGGTCTTAAGGATCCGGCCGGTATATTGTCATCTTTTGGATGGTTTTGGGGGACGGTATGTCCGCGATTTACGGATTCGCTGTCCTCCCTTAACTATTCAAATGCACATCTTCTGCTCGAAAACCGGGCAGAAGATTGCACATGTTGAAAGTTTCCGAAGCCGCGGGGAAAAAAAAGTTTGGCAGAAAATCCATTCAGTGTGGACTGTTGCACAGATTTTCTATTAAAGTCTGACTAAATATCTTGTCATGTGGACTGACTCTTAGAAAGTACCTGTGACATCTCCTGACATGTCCGTTTATGAAATCCTTGCGTTCCCTGAGAGAGAACAGTTCTGCAGCATCTTCTCCAACAACTCTGAGTTGTGCCGTTTTTCTGTTATTCCTTCTACAAATGTATTCCTAAATCAGTCAGTCATTCCAGTTTTCAAAGTAGTCTGTCCTTGCACATAATGGGACCATTTTTTCAAGGCAGTTTTCGCCAAATTCATTGTTCGGGCTTAAGCCACATTTACTATGTGTTTTTAAGTTTCCAACACTTCTCGCCCCTTTCCCACAAAAAGGGCAACCTTGAAAAGGCAAAAACGCGCAAATATTTGGGCACACATTAGTGGCATAAAGTAGACCAACCTAATTTTTTTTTTCCCAAAAATTTTTGATAGCTCCTCCATGTACATTACTTACTGGTTTGTGTCTCTGACTTATTCTCTGTGATCTTTGATAGCACAGTAATAAGGGGTTGCTTGATAAATTTCCCCCCGACTAAGGTCTGACGAGGTTTTTAAAAATTAAAAAGGGTTTTTCTCCCCCGAAGATTCATAGATGCATCCTGTCACTTCCTGGTCAGACTTTCTGTGATTAGCATAAGAGCTCCTCTTGCATTCACTCTGTGTATTCAACTCTTGTTTTCAGCTGCTAATTAAATTAGATTAGAAGCTCTGTGAAACTACTAGCAGGAGGTTTATCTAAAGTAAACAGCAGTAATTACAAGCTTTTGGCTGCAAGTTCAGATAAAATCAAGCTTTTTACTGCCAGCCAGCACAGAGCTGCCGCAACCTGTGTTGTGATGTCACTCACTGCTATCACATAGAACAAACAGTAGGGGGGAGAGATGTTTACAGGTCGGTCACTGAGGGAACAGAAAGAGCCAGGGAGGTGATAGATTCACTTGTAGTTCCTTAACAAAAACAGATGAACAAAGCAATATATTTGGAAAATTTCTTTTTTTGTGTTCCCTACATTTTAAAATCTATTCTTTATAGCGAGACAACCCCTTTAAGTATGAAGAAAGCTTGATCAACCTCCCAGTGCAGAAAGATTAATCTATTATCCCTTCATGTATTGCGCTTGTCGGTCTAGTCTAATCTTTATCTAGGTCTATGCAGAGAACATTAAAACTATCATTATGTCATTACAAATAAGTAATGAGACTACATACGGACAAGCAGCACCTACAGTAAAATGAGATCACTCTGCCGGGTCTGCCCTGCACTTCAGGAGTTTTCTCTCTATTATTACAGCTAGAGAAGGTTTTACATGTAATTTATAATTGCACTCTTTTCTGATGGAAGTGTCCCTTTAACTCATCTACAGTACCAATACAGCAGAGAAAAAAAATCTGAGTGCTGCTTCATAATCATGATGACCCTAGCCTGATTTACAACACAGGTGCTGCTGTTGTAATGGGCATCAAAATGCAGTCTTATGAGACCTACATAAAAACAAGCCTTACAGAGATTTGAGTACCCAGGCTCTGACTGGCTCACAGAGGAACAGGGGAAATCCCCTAGAGGGCCTCTGAACATGGCAGACCTGAAGTTACTTTTAAACTGCATATACATCCTTGGGATAGGCAGAAAAGTAGAGTATAAGAGGCATGTACATTAGCTGTAGGCAGTGGCACGGATACCGGCTGCTTAGCCCACTGAAGGGAGCGGCACGATGCAATGATGTCATTGTGCCGCTGCCCGTCGTAGGGTCTAGTAGACGCCGGAACTGGCGGCGTGTTGACGACATTCCGCCCGCTGCGGAAGACAGGTGATTGGCGGGGGAAGGAAGGAGAGCCAAGGTGAGTATTATTTTTATTATTATTTTTTTAATGGGGGCTAATACCCATCATAACTGTGCTTATATACCTGCCTACCTTTCATAACCGGCCCTATATACTTGCCTACGTGCTATAACTGACCCTATAAACCTGCCAACCTGCTATAACTGGCCCTATATACCATCCTACCTGCTGTAACTGGCAATATATCTGCCTACCTACTGTAACTGGCCCTATATACCACCCTACCTGCTATAACTGGCAATATATCTGCATACCTGCTGAAACTGGCCCTATATAACACACTACCTACTAAAAGGGGCCCTATCTACCCGCCTACCTTCCATAAGTGGCCCTATCTACCCGCCTACCTACCATAAGGGGTCCTATCTACCCGCCTACCATAAGGGGCCCTATCTACCTGCCTACCTACAATAAAGGGTCCTATCTATCTGCCTACCTACCACAAGGGCCCCTATATACCTTCCTACCTACCACAATGGGCCCTATCTACTTGCCTACCTTTCATAAGGGGCCCTATCTACCTACTAGAGGGGGCTCTATCTACTTATATACCTACTAGAAGTGGTCCTATACTGAAGGGGTACTTTACCTACTTAATAGGAAGAGTCTGCCACTTTTCAGACTAATTTTTAAAATCTAACCTATCTAAAAGAAGTGTCTTCCTATCTGCATGTCTAATTTGGGACGGTTGTCTACTGTATGGATTGTGTTCCTACCTACTAGTGGCACAAATGAGGGCCTAATACTCTAATGGGAGAACTTTCACTGTTTGGAGTCTAACATGTTTGTGTGATAAATTCTGCAGGAAGGAGTCGGGGCTAGGAGAAGTCATCATGACGGTCTGGACAAGATAAAGAAAGAAAAGGGAAAGAGAACGACTTATCAGATAAGACGTCACCTGTGAGTGCCTAAATGTAACTGTCCTGTAATCACTTATACAGCTGCAGACCTTTTGTATAGCCACTATCTACTACTATATGGTCACTGTATGGTGGCAAAAGTGGTCTTAGTGTAATGGTTTATATGCAGCAACAGTACCATGGTATTATTCAAACCATTTATGGTGGCGATATATGGCCATGATGTGGCGGTGTTATTTGGTCCTTGTATATTGATTGGTATTATTGGTCTTGGTATACTGGTTTTGTCAGTAATATTATTATGGTATTAGTCATAATACAGTGTGGCCTTTGTACTGACACCCACAGAATACAGATAACATGTCAATTAAACTGTTCGGCATAAACTCCAACAAAAACTAATCCCATAAAAACAGGCACAATTGCATTTTTCCTGTTCACCCCACAACATTTTTTTGGGAGGAGGTGGGGGGGGGGGGGAGAGGGAACAGATGCTTTGGCTAAAGAACTTGGTTTTTTTTTGGCCCCATTTGACGATTCCTTTTAAGAGAAATAATTTGCTGCAGCGCTCTACACCACAGATATCCGTCACATCAAGTAGGGAACCTGTTGTTGAAAAGTATTGGTCGACAGACTGAGTCTGGGAGTAGGGGGGCCACCACTCTGAAGTTTTGCACCCGGGCCCATGAAGCTTTAGCCTCTGGCTGTAGGGTGGGACTCTAGAATCACCTTCCGTGGTGTGCCGCCTGAACAATATTCCACTGGGGCGATCTAGGCACCCCGGTCTGACACTGCAAGCACCTGTTTACCGGGAGTGGGGGGGGGGGGTTATTTGATTTTGCAGGCTGAGGTATTTTTCAGAGTATCAGTTAATATCCCCTATGTACTAATGACTCATAAGCTACACCATTGACCTTGTCAGATGTGAAACCGAGATGTTCTGATGCAGGGCTACACACCGTGCCAATGTTGTCCGTAAATGGAAAATAAGCTCATTAATTCACAGTAATGCCTTGGTGTGGGATACATCCGTTAAATCACATTACATAGTGAAACAATAACTCTGACCTGAGTTAACATTGATTTGGAGCAACTCCAAGAAAAGGATGCACTTGAGATCTTCTCAAATATTGCCAGCACAGAACTATCATGACCAGACACCGTTCTAAATTCTCACTTTCTTCAAAGAAGTTGAAAAGACTTTGGAATCCATACATAAGATAGCACAAAAAAATCTAAGCATGTAACACAATACAACTATATCAGAAAGCTTGAGGTTTCATTTGTACATTGGTGTTGTTGCGTGCACTGAACCCTTTTCCAAACAATAGGAAAATTCTGCAAATGGAACATCTCCTTGGTCTTTTTAAAACGCTGAAATATTCATGACTCATCCAAATACAAGAGCAGAATTCACTGCATGAAAAGCCGGAAGCTTATGTGTGGGAGCAATGTGATAACCAAGCAGGGAAAAGGCAGGAAAAGCTCATTCCCATGGCTTCCTAGCAGTCAGCTTGCTTTAGAAAAGTCTGTGTATGCTGCTCCTTAAAGGATTTGTCCACAATTAAAAGTAGGGTCTCCTTTTTTTTCCTATTACCAGTGTCACTCTTGTTCCTGGGCTGTGTCTGCTATTACAGCTCTGTCTCATTCAAATATAAGGCTATGTCTACACAGTATATGTTAAAATGATGCACAAAATCCGACAGCATTTTAACATCGCTGTACCACGCTTTTTGGCACAGATATGCACTAAAAACCGCAGTCGGTTTTTGGGTTTGCCGTCTGCTCCACACATTGAATGTACGGGAATTCGGCGGCAATCCTGCGGAAGAATCTACAGGTTTGAAAATCTGCCAGAATCAGATGGATTTTAAAAGCGACTAGAAAAAAAATCCATGCTGTGACGGCTACAGTACATATTTTATTTCTGTCTATGGGAAATTAGTTACAGTCGGATTTTTGGCAGATTCAAAATACTGAATCCACTGAAAATCCGACCAAAAGGCAGTGAGTGCTGTGAAGACGTAGCCTAATGGTCTAAATTGCCATGCCCAAAACAGCTCACAGACAAGAGTGGTGCCATGTCTGGAAAAAGGAGGCTGCTTTTTCTGCTCACATACAATGACTTTAATTAGAGATGAGCGAGAAGTAAAAAGTTCTAACCTCAAACTTTAGTGAGTTCGGTTCGAGGTTCGATTCGAACTCAAACCCCATTAAAGTCAATGAGAGAAGATGTTCAGGTTAATTTTTATACATATACAGGTGAGAAGCTGTAATTACCATCCATAACAGTAAGGGCATGTTCACACGGTAGAGGAAAAATACCAGTCGGTTTATCCGACCGGTATATGTCCGGTTTGTGTGCCGCCCCTATGCGATGAGCGGAGAAAAGCCCTCTGGCTTCGCATTGACATGCACATATTCCGTACGAAAACCGGACGGAAGGATGTGCAATGTTTTTCGGGCGGAAAACACGTGCAGTGGGGACTGCTGCACGGATTTTCCTTTGAGCCCAGTTGTGCTCGTTTGTGGACAGTTTTTCAGACGGTCTGAAAAACTTCAAACCGTCTGAAAAACCAGCTGCAAACCCTTGCCGTGGGGACATGCCCTAAACTGGATACGTGGAACAACTTAGTGAAGAAAATTTGGCTCTAAGAGTCACAGAAAAAAGTTGAGAGACTAAAATACTTAATTCCTTTCAATGGCTAACTGAAAAGATGAGGACAGCTTGCAAGCAGGGGCATAGCTATAGGAGGTGCAGCAGTAGCAGCTGCTATGGGGCCCTGCATCCTGAGGGGGTCAAAAAGCCCCTTTGACACATAGTAGATTTGGAGACGGTGTGTTATACAGTTACTAAACCCCCAAAACTGCAAAAACTGAACTTTTGGACACAGAGTATGATTTAGCAAATCCAAGCACTCCGTATAATATATATCCATGTATATGAAAGTTAGGAGTTATGTGAGCCTGCAAATGTCGCCATATAACAGCTTCTGGGTGTGGGAAAGATGCAGCAAGCAATACCAAACTCCTTAACTATTGATGTCTATGGAGAGGAAAATGCTATCTAACTATCTAAGAGCAGTCTGTACAGTACAGAGAGTGAGCAGAAAATGGCGTTCACAAGGCAATATAGTGAAATATACACTCACCGGCCACTTTATTAGGTACACCATGCTAGTAACGGGTTGGACCCCCTTTTGCCTTCAGAACTGCCTCAATTCTTCGTGGCATAGATTCAACAAGGTGTTGCAACGATGCTCAATTGGTACCAAGGGGCCCAAAGAGTGCCAAGAAAATATTCCCCACACCATGACACCACCACCACCAGCCTGAACCGTTAATACAAGGCAGGATGGATCCATGCTTTCATGTTGTTGACGCCAAATTCTGACCCTACTATCCGAATGTCGCAGCAGAAATCGAGACTCATCAGACCAGGCAACGTTTTTCCAATCTTCTACTGTCCAATTTCGATGAGCTTGGGCAAATTGGAGCCTCAGTTTCCTGTTCTTAGCTGAAAGGAGTGGCACCCGGTGTGGTCTTCTGCTGCTGTATCCCATCTGCCTCAAAGTTCGCCGTACTGTGCTTTCAGAGCTGCTCTTCTGCCTACCTTGGGTTGTAACGGGTGGCTATTTGAGTCACTGTTGCCTTTCTATCAGCTCGAACCAGTCTGCCCATTCTCCTTTGACCTCTGGCATCAACAAGGCATTTCCGCCACAGGACTGCCGCTCACTGGATGTTTTTTCTTTTTCGGACCATTCTCTGTAAACCCTAGAGATGGTTGTGCGTGAAAATCCCAGGAGATCAGCAGTTTCTGAAATACTCAGACCAGCCCTTCTGGCACCAACAACCATGCCACGTTCAAAGGCACTCAAATCACCTTTCTTCCCCATACTGATGCTCGGTTTGAACTGCAGGAGATTGTCTTGACCATGTCTACATGCCTAAATGCACTGAGTTGCCGCCATGTGATTGGCTGATTAGAAATTAAGTGTTAATGAGCAGTTGGACAGGTGTACCTAATAAAGTGGCCGGTGAGTGTATATAACATGGTCATGTGATTTTAGTAGCCAATGGAGCCATACACATCAGTGACAACATTTTTGGCACTTCTGTGCTCTGCACTGATTGGATGGCCGCCAAAAGTGCAGAAAGGTGATTGGATGGCCGCCACGAAATTGAAAATGGCGTGTCGAACTGGAACTTTACTCAAACAGTAAAATGTTAGGTTCTATTCGAATTCTAAAAATTCGAGAAGTTCAATTAGAACTGAACTTTTCTAGAACAGTTCGATCAACACTAACTGCAATAGCCGCAATCAGGCTGAATAAAGGATGGTCTGTAAAATGCGCTGACGGCTTTCAGGGAATTTAATTTCCTATCGCCTTGCTCTATAGTCACTATGACTTGAAAAGTGATCTCAGTAACAGTATTATGATCAATTTACATCTTTATCAAAGGTTCCATTAGGAGCCTCTACTGACGATTGCGTCAAAAATGATGGAAACATAGTGCAGCAATATTTTTTGTTCAGTGGGGAGCGCCAGTTGTCGCCTGTTATGAAATAGGTCCAGGTCTCCAATAGGTCTCGTCTGTTATGAAATAGGTCTCAATCTCCAATTTCTCTGGGGGAAAAGAAAACTGGGAATAACAGTGTAGATGTGGATTGGGCCGTATATGAAGTAGCTTTATATGTCATTTCAACAGCCACTGCTGTAGAATCCATTTCACGTAAATAGGACTGAACCGCAATAACAGCCATGGCCGATCTGCTCCCAATTAACAGGGCATCTGAAGTCAGGTCCTCCGTGATCAAACGCTGCTGGTCTTTCTTATTTATAGGCCGTGAATATTTAAGTCCTGAAAATCCCTTTTCGTTTAGAGAACCCCTTCAAGTTACATATAGTTAGTACGGTTGAAAGAAGACACGTGTCCATCAAGTTCAACCAAGGGTGGGGAAAATGTTGGTGAGGGCGAGAGACAAGGACTTTAAGCCCAGCCTCACCACTGGTTAATGCCCTGAAACCCACAAGGCAAGAACCAATCTGCTCCAGTGGAGACCATATCTCTGACTCCAGAGCCGCCACCAGCCAGGATCCAGAATTTTACACAGCTACGTACGCATTAATATTCTTTCGTTCCAGGTAGGTATCCAAGCCTTTCGTGAAACTCTATACAGTTCCTGCTGTGACCAGCTCCTCAGCCAGGCTATTCCACAGATTCACAGTTCTTACAGTGAAGAACGCTCTTCTCCTCTGGAGATTGAATCCTTTTTTCTCTAGTCGAAGGGACTGTCCCCTTGTCTTTTGAGGGGGCTTGACTTGAAATAATGTTTCCCCATACTATTTGTAGGGACCATTTATATATTTATATAAATTAATCATGTCCCCCCGAAGCCGTCTTTTCTCAAGACTAAATAGTTCAATTCTACTAACCTCTCCTCATAACGAAGATGCTCCATTCCCCTTATAAGTTTGGTTGCTCTTCTTTGTACTCTCTCTAGCTCCATTACATCTCTTCTATAAACTGGGGCCCAGAACTGAACAGCATATTCTAAGTGAGGACACACCAATGCTTTGTACAGCGGTAGAATTACATCCTTGTCCCGCGAGTCCAGGCCTCTTTTAATACACGTCAATATCTTACTTGCCCTACAGGCAGCTGATTGACATTGCATGCTGTTCTGTAGTCTACGATCTACAAGAATGCCCAGATCTTTCTCAACAAGTGATTCTCCAAGTTATTCTCCCCCTAGGACATGAGATGCCTGCAGATTATTTCTACCCAGATGCAGAACCTTACATTTATCCACACTGAACCCCATTTGCCAAGTGGATGCCCAAGCACTTAGTGTGTCCAGGTCTGCTTGCAATTTATGAGCATCTTCCATAGATTGCACTACCCTGCATAGCTTGGTATCATCTGCAAAAATAGAAACCGTGCTATTGATCCCTTCCACTATATCGTTAATAAATACATTAAATAAGAGAGGACCCAATACTGAGCCCTGCGGCACACCACTCACAACCGGAGACCACTTGGAGTAGGAGTCATTTACCACCACTCTCTGAGTACGATCCAGCAGCCAGTTTTTAATCCAATTACACACTTATCTCTAACCCAATGGATTCCAATTTACCTAACAAACGATTATGCGGGACAGTGTCAAACACCTTTGCAAAGTCTAAAAACACAATATCCACAGCTGCCCTGCTATCCAGACTTCTACTCGCCTCTTCATAAAAACAGATCAGATTGGTCTGACAGCTTATGTCCTTAGTAAACCATGCTGGCAATCACTAATAATATTGTGTTTGTTAACATACTCCTGTATATAGTCCTTATGAGCCCCCAAAATTTTTCCCCACAACAGATGTTAAACTTACTGGTCTATAATTACCTAGGCAAGACTTGGAACCTTTTTTGAAGATGGAACTACATTTGCCTTGCGCCAGTCTCCAGGTACTATACCAGTCACCAGGGAATCTCTAAATATCATGTACAGGGGCACACCGATAACCGAGCTGAGCTCTTTAAGAACTCTTGGGTGAATGCTATCAGGGCCTGGAGCCTAGTTCACATTCAGTTTATTTAACTTGGCTTTGACTTTTTCTACACTGAGCCAATTAATTATAGCAGATGATGTATTAACAGTACTGGCACCACCTATATCTGCACTTGGCCCATCCCCATCAACTACTATCTCATTGATAGTATATACTGAGCTGAAGAACCTATTTAGTACCTCTGCCTTCTCTTGGTCACCAGTGACCAGCTCCCACATTACAGGTTTTTAAGGGTCCTACTTGCCCTGACTTTGGCTTTTTGGCATTTATATGCTTACAGAATTTCTTGGGGTTAGTCTTGCTGTCCTTGGCCACCTGCCTTTCATTTGGAATTTTAGCTGCTTTTATCACTTTTTTACAGATTTTATTAAGCTCTCTAATTTTCAAAGGCTGATGCCGAGCCCTCTGACTTATATTTTTTAAAGGCCCTTTTTTTATTGTTTATTGCCCTCTTAACAGAAGGTAGAAGCCATGTTGGTTTTAGTTTTAGTCGCTTATACTTGTTACACATAGGAATATATTTTGCAATACATTTCCCCAAAGTATATCTAAAGCTCCCCCATTTGGCTTCTATATCACTATTTGCTAATAGCTGCTCCCAGTCTAGGTCCTGTATTGCATTCCTCAATAAGGAAAATTTGGCCCTTTTAAAATTAAATGTTTTTGCCTTTCCGCTCTGTTTTTCTTTTTTCCAGTTTACGCTAAAGTGAATTATATTGTGGTCACTGTTACCTAGATTTTCAGAAACCGTGACCGCTCCAACTAGTTCTGCTTTTTTAGAAATTGAGCTAATATCCAGAGTAACCGACATATGTGGCATGGACACCAGCTAGATGGGCTGTGAGGCCCTGGCAGGTTATCAGAGGTATCTGGAGCCGTGCTGACTGCATCCCACAGCTGCTGGAGGATGCATGGGGGAGGATCCATAGAAGGAACGTGACCATCGAGTTGGACCCAAAAATGCTCAACTGAGTTTGGATTATAAGGTGGCCCAGGGAGTGCTTGGAACTCTTGGTCATGGTCTTCAATCCAGTGTTGGACATTTCTAGCCATGCGTCACATTGCCTTTCTGGAAGATCCCATCCACCCCATGGAAGACAATCAGCATGTATGGGTTTATGTGATCTGCTAGGATGGATTCATGTTCAAATAGGTTGAGAATGTCTTCCACATTTCCCAGACCATAATGCTGACCCCACTAGCTTGTGTTCTTCCAGCAATGGTTGCAGTGTGTTTGTGGTTGTATGTGTCCATCCATTGGATAAAGCAAAAAAAGTTATTCATCAGAGAAGGCAACCCTTTTCCATTCAGTAGCCCAATTCTGATGCAGTTATGAAACTGAAAGCCTCTCCTTTACGATGAAACTTCAAAGCCTTGGTTAGCAAAAGTGCCGTGACCTTTCATCTGCATCAGAGCCTCATACATAGTGTGGTTCACTGAACTGTTGCGTTACATACACATCTGGTAGCCCCCTGCTTCATTTTGATGGTGAGCTGTTCCATCGTAGATGTCAGTCTTCCTCGCCCAGATTCATAGCCAATGTTCACCTCTCACCCCGCAGTGGTGCCTTCTGTTCACTCAAGATACTCTTACCACAGCAGCACGAAAACAGTTCACAAACTGCACAGTTTTGAGAATACTGCCACCCTTAGTCCAAAAGCCAAAAATCGCCTCTTTTACCCACAGCAGCAAAGAGGGATACGTGTGCAGACAGCCTATCGCTCACTTATATATCCACCAAGCCAGCTCATGATATGTTATTTCTTTCTTAATCTATGCACTGCCGACGTCAAAAGTTGGAAATGGCCTTAATAATGTGACTCAAATGAGAATATTGATATTATAGTAACAGCAATTCTGTAAGAAAGCGAATAATATGCAGAGAATTGGAAACTCAATGCAGTGGAATAGATGCACAGATAATGAAATTTCACATTACTGGAGGTTATTATAAGAAAACGTCCACCCCTACAGGGTGCAATTCTGATTACTGATCATGTAAGGGAATTGTCCTTCAGGGGTAAGGCATCACATTAAGCAGTAGATGGGTTTGACTAAACTATACCCACAAATATGCAGAAGCGTGTGTCAGAGGCAGGAGCACATTCCCTCTGTCCAAGCATCTGCCAGCATGTCCTGCACTCTTGGGGATATGAGAACAGATTTCCAGGAACTGAGGGAGCAACAAGAGATGACTGCAGTTCATTTGTGTATAGATCACCAACCAGGCAGATTCTGTAATGCACTAAGTGCTCCGCCATGTAATGTGACCCGACATTGGCTACTGAATATAATATTACTGAGGTGATACAAGCGCACATGCAGCTATGAAGGTAATGGAATAAATTTAACAACTGGAACTCCGGTGCTGAAGCCTAAAAGTCTGCTGACAAAACAAGCGCCCCAGATACAGAACCCTCGTCTGTTCAGGAATTCATTTTCTTGGAAAACAAATTATGAACTGACAGAAAGAAACCGAGCATAGAGAGAAGAGTGGATAGTGAGCTCCAACAAGAAGTGCACTGAAAAGAGACAGAGATTTTCAGATCCTATACAAACTCTATGCAGATATAGTCATAAGGCTGCGTCCACATGGCAGGTTAAAATACCATCTGGATTCTGACTAAAGAATCCGGCCGGTATTTTGACATCTTGTAAGTGGTTTTGAGGAACGGCTCTTTCCGTGGTTTGCAGATTCGCCCGTCCCCCTCAACCAGTGACAATGTTCATGTTCTGCCTTAAAACTATTTAAGTCAATGTAAAAGGTTGATAGATGGTTTATAGACTGTTTACAAATCCGAAAACCATCTGTAAAACCGACTGAAAACCTGCCATGTGGACAGAGCCTGAGGGCATGTTCACACGCTGTATTGCGGCGTGTACAGTATGTGCCTAAATACATTGTGTGCTTCGGGAGCTCGCGCTGATCAGCACGTACTCCTGAGGCGCTGGAGGGGGAGGGGGGGTATGTGGAGGCAGCAGCCCGCTGGCCCCATTTACATGCATTATCTCTCCACATGTCACTTATATCCCCGCGCGTACAGTACGATCGTATTGTACGAGCAGGGAGAGAAGGCACAGTCCAAAGTTCTCTATGAGAGCTATGGATTATCGTAATTTCAGCGGTCACCTCGACCGTATTAGAGCGTAAATACGCAGCGAAATGTGCGCCAACATTATGCCGTGTGAACATACACTTACAGTGCTCCCTCAAGTTACAATGATTTCAAGATATATTTTCCACATACAATGGTCATTCCTGGGACATGCCATACAATGTTATAAACCCTGCTGATCATCGGCTCATGTGATTGATGTGAGATGCAGCTAATTATCATGAATGTTTTACTTGTAATCCATTTGTATTAGTAATGTGCATGCAGTGATTGGAGGTCTAGTAGCACCTCTCTACAGTACAGTGCGGTACTACATGTCCCGTTCTGCTCTTTACATGTGCCAGGATGAGGGCCTCCATTGGGCACCATGTCAAAGCCCCATTTTCTTTTTGCTGAACACTGTGTATAAAGTATATGACCCAAAGAAGCTCCTGTCCTCATATAGGAAGTTATTTCCAGCTTCCAGTAGCTCTTTCTGATGTTATATGAAAGGACTTTATCTGCATTTGTAACTGCATAGTTTTCTTTAATATTCATTTGGCATTATGTTGGCGGACATTTTGGGGCTTTGGAACAGATAACCAGTTTTCCATAGAGTTATAGTTTCAATCTACAATGCTCATCCTGGAATCAATCAATATTGTAGGCTTAGGCCTCGTTCACACGGCTTATTTCAGAACGTATTTACAACGGATTTCCGATGTAAATACGTTCTGAAATCAGTTGAAAATCATTGCAAATAAGTGCCGCTAAGTGTGGCACGTATTTGTAACTGATTTCCCGACGGATTCACCATCTACAATCGTAGGTGGTGAATCCGTCGGTAAATAATTGACATGTGAATTGTTTTTCCGTCCGGATTGCCGTCGTCAATCCGCGGCGGCAATCCGGAACGGAACTACGCGTCGTGTGAACGACGAGCCGTATTTTCTATTGAAATCAATAGAAAATAGGCTGTGACTTATTTCGGACGGATTTGCCGACGGATTGACGATCGTCAATCCGTCGGCAAATACGCGGCGAAATAAGCCGTGTGAACGAGGCCTAAGGCTATGTTTGCACAGCTTAACTGCGGGGGGAAAAAAGTATGCCCCACAATTACGCCAGGTGTTTGGGAGTCGCACTGATCGGCGCGTATTCCCGCGTCACGGGAGTGAGGGGGTGGGGGTACCCCACTGGCCCCATAGACTGTCATTACTCGTGGTGCGTAATGTCACTTATCTACCCGGGCGTACAATGCAATTGTATTGTACGCCCGGGGAGAGGAGAACTATGGATTACCGTAATTTCGGCGCGCATCTCGCCCGTATTAGAGCGCAGATACAACGCGAAATGCACTCCAAAATTTGACCGTGTGAACATAGCCTTAGGGAGCACTGTGCACTGAAACTCAGGACACCAGCGTTGCAAAGACATCAGGGCTAACCAGTGTGCCACCAGGCCGAAACAAATGCTATTCAATAACCTTGGGCAACATCTACCTTTCAAGATGTGTCGACCATGGGGGGTCCTGCAGCAATTGCAATGCAATTTTTAAAGACAGGGGTGGAAATGCCATTAGTACAGCCTGTGCAGCCGCAAAGGGGGCTCAGTAGGTAAGAGAGCCCAGTCCCTTTAAAAACAGCTTCCTACTATTTGTTACATTGCATGTAAATGCTTGAGCCAATACATTTCAAGGCTAACAATTACAGATGGGTTGTTAGAATGACATAAGGTGTGCTCTATTATGAGGTATGGGATGATAAGGGCCCATATACTGTTTTTGTCCAGAGGCTCTTAGTTATCTGTGTCTGTCATTGGTTAGAGGCAGAGGTGTAACAAAGGCCCAATACAAAATCTATAAAAGGGCTCCCACCTACTAGGTGCTATTTATAGTACTAGTGTCTTGTTACATAGGATACTCAAGGGGCTGGTAGGGACTGATACATCTGCACCCACTATAGCTATGCCCCTGGTTAGGGGCTTCACAGAACACAGAGATTGCAGTTTCAACATAGTCTATTTGACCACCGGTAGCAAGACAGGGCACTTCTAGAAAAAAGTGAAACCGTGTCTGGGTGACAAGGGTGAACTCTTACACAATAGTGAATTAGAACACTGAAAATGTGATATTTTCCATAATACTTAATGAAATGATTAACCAGTCATTTACATAATCCTTGCCGGGCTCATAGAAATGTAACTCTGCCAAAACAATCCAAAGTATCTGGCATTCAGATAGAAAAACAAAGCAACAGACTTGCATCATTGAGCATGTGTAATGTGCACGCCTCGCTGAGCGGAGTGTGTGCTCTGTGGGAACCGCCATCAGCTGACTAGAAGGCTGCCAGCACCAATGGGCTATGCTTCCACCTGACAGAGCAATATCCCAGGAAGGCTTCCCCACAGGCTGCCCCATGAAATATTACTGCACATTCTTAGACTATGACTTATACACAAGTGCATGACTACTAAGGGTCTTCATGGACACATAGCGTGACTCATTTCATGACGGCAAAGAATGATATATAATTAGGCTAAAATAACCAAGGGCAAATTAAAGGAACACTCAAGGAAACTAATCCATCGTGCTATGCCCAGTGCATTGCCTGAGGGGGTGGGATATGACTCAAGTAACTCCAGAACGGAAGTCATGCTCTGCCCCCCAGGCCCTGCACTAAGCACAACACTGCATTAGTTCTGCCTGAAAAGTTCCTTTAATTAAAAAGCATGAAACTCCTCACTAAACATATCATTTCCTCAATTTGTTAAAAAATTCTATTCATTTCTTAATGTCAGATTAGGGTAAAGGCAAGTAACAACTAATAAGGCACGCTTGACTGTCACCCACCTTTCCCAGACCCCTGCATGGTATATCCCTCCACTTGCAATGCAATTCATTCTCAGTGCAGACTGGGTGATACCTCGTGTAAGAGCTATAACTGCTGTTCTATTTGTCAGCACCTAGTTTTCCAAGACAAAACTTTAAAGCATGGTTTTGTTGTGGCTCAATAGCAGCGCTGGTTACCACGGGTTCAAATCTTACAGGCAATTCTCCACAGGATGTTTGACATGTTCTGCATTTTTGTGTCAGTTTCCGCCAGCTATCTGGTTTCCCCACACTCCAGAAACAGTATAGATGGTTAATCTGGAATGGTTTAATTGGCTTGAGATCCCCAAGTCGAGACCGGTCACCCACATGTGAATAAGATGACAGAATGCCCCATGTGACATTACTGTGGGATATAATGGTGGTATATAAAATTGAATAAGTAAATATGTCCATAGAGATCTAGGTCATTGGTAAGGACATATGTATGAAGATGTTATCCTCACCCTCATAGCGACACATCTAGAGCTCTGTTACTTAAAGGAGTTGTCTCACTACAGGCTTTCAGCCTACCTCAGTGTCTGGCAGCATAGGATTTTTTAATTGAGGGGCGTGCTTCTTGTCTGCCTCTTCTCCTCCCCCTTCACCCCTCCCCTCAGCACACAGACAGCTCTCCTCCAACTGCAGTAACTTCTATACAGCAGGGGGAGGGAGGACAAGGGGGTTTGCTGCCAGGGTTAACCCTGTGTGTGCCTGCCTAGATCTGCTGCCGGCTGCTCACTGCTGGATCACAGAGTTAGGAGAGGGCTGATCTATGAGTGTGGAGAGGTCTGTGAAGCTGTGTGC
The DNA here is from genome assembly GCA_025379985.1 of Phyllomedusa bahiana. NCBI lineage: Eukaryota > Metazoa > Chordata > Amphibia > Anura > Hylidae > Phyllomedusa > Phyllomedusa bahiana. The sequence goes on along the minus strand of JAODAL010032572.1, from coordinate 20,259 downwards.
TAATAGCAGAGCAGGGGGGGATGTAAAGGTTCCTATACCCCCTGCTTAGCATACAAATCTCCACGGATATCTCAAGCAACAACAAACAAACCCTGTTCTGTGCTGTCCTCCCATCAGGACACAGGGCAGCTGTGAAGTGTGTTACTATAATCACATACAGCAGAGCAGGGAGGGATATGAACCGTTCACATGCCCCCCTGATCTGTTCTTTTAGTACAGTCAAAGCTCCACAGACACATCATGATTATAGAAACACACTTCACTGCTGTCACATCCTACTGACCACAGATCACCCTCACCTCTGCTCTCCTAAATCTGTGTAGAGAGCAGGAGGGAGCAGGAACACACAGGGTTAATCCAGGCAGCACAGCTACACAGACACAGAAGCCAGAGCCCTCCCCCTCCCTTCCCTACAGAAGCATACTGTGCAGGAGGGGCTCTGTGCTCTGAACTGTATTCAGAAGCTGATGAGTCACCAGCACTGGCAGCCAGTGAGAGAAAAATCAACAGGTCGGCTGCTATAGTGATTTGAGGAGCTGATGCACTCCTACTACCAGGGATAACTCAAAATCAGTAGGACATTTGTAATGAACATATATTGCAAAGCTGCTTGTTTTTTTAAAGATATTTTAATTAAAACCCAATCATTGTAGCGAGACAACCCCTTTAACCCATTGAGAAGCATGCACCATAAATGTAGGGGCATGTGATCCTGGACTCTGTCACTGTAAGGGCATGTCCACACGGCACCAAGCAAATACCGGTGGGATATTTGCTCTGTGTACATGGCTGCAGGGGGGCGGCTTTTCTCCGCTTCTAGCTGAGAAAAGCCATCCCTCTTTGCAATGACCTGTTCATGTTCTGCCTGAAAACCAGGCGGAAGAACGAACATGTTCAATGTTTATCGGACAGCCGGCAATCTAAAAAACCATCAGGTGGAAAATCCGTGCAGTGGGGACCGCTGCATGGATTTTCCATTAAGGTCCATTCTTAAATTTGACAATCGGTTTTCAGACGGCTATCAATACCAAAAACCATCTGCAAAACCGTCTGAAAAACCGGCCGTGGGGACAAGCCCTAAATGTACTATTCAGGTTTAAAGTGTGAATGTTTCCCAGATTTGTTTGTTGTAACTTCTGGGGGTTTCACATTATGTAAAAAAAGTCATATTATATACAAAAATAAGTAAAATAAATAAATGCAAAAAATATATACACCGCCTTAAAAAAAACTAAAAAACTTTTTCCAATCTGGATAGGAGCTTCCCCCCACAAAGGGAAAACCCCAGGACTTTAAAAGCAAACGTCACTTTCCGTTTTTGCCTACCTGTTCCGTTGATGGCAGTGCTTCACATCTGTCAGAGGTCGGGGTAGTGTGATTATCTTCATGTCTGAAAGACAAGGGTATAGGTTACAAATCAGCTGTGCAATTACCCGCACTTTTCTAAAGAGTCGGTCCTATGTAGGCATCAGGGGATCTACAAGCAGTTGTATCCAAACAGATTGCAGCAAAATCAGCATGTTTATACGTGTGCTTTTTACAGTGTTTTTTTCTAGGATTATGGACATGGGTTACATAAGCCATTCTAGGATCTGCTTCTATGGGGAGGTGCAAAGCAAGGTGTCCGCTATTTCAAGCAACTTTCATGGTTAAGTCAATAGGGATAGACTTCAACCAAACCTCAATGCTTATAACTAGGTAAAAATCTGATAACTTTGGTAAAATACTTTAGCAGCAAACGTGTATCCTACAAAAATCATGAATGACTACACAACAGTACCTGGGTATTAGGACAACTCATACCTTTATGGGGAAAATCTCTGGTACTCTACATCTGGCAGCGCTTATGGGGGCACCCTCTGGCCAGCACTGCTTATGGGGGCCCCCCCTTCTGACACAGTTTATGCATTACTCTCAGTCTGGCAGTGCTAATGGGGGCACTCTCAGGCTGGCAGTGCTTAGGGATTTATTCTGACTGCTAATGTTTATGGAGATACACTCTTATTACAGGCTTTTCATGGAGGACTCGGACGCTGCCAGCATTGTTTACAGAGCATCATCTATGGCAGTGTCCGTGGGGGGGTGCTTTTCTGTTACAGCTACAATTCCTGATGGAAATTCTTAAACTATGTATAAAAAAAAGTATAAACTATGTATAAAAGCTGCTCACGTATCCATAAGTTTGAAAATGCAAGTTATTGTTCTTTGACCTTGAGATGTGTGGGATAAAGTAGTAATCGTGAAGGCATAGATCTTAAAGGGTTTGTCGCAGATGTCTCTTGCCTCAGTCCTGTTTTCTTGGTTATATTTTGAATTCAGGGGCGTGTTTACTGGCTTCTACTAGGCTGCAGTAGAAGCCAGGTCTGTAACTATAGCAACCAGTGTTGGCAGCCTATCATGAGAGATTGAACAGGTCCGTAGCTATAGCGACCTGAGGAGCGGATGCAGCCCATAAAAGTAGATATCTCAGAATATGTAGGACACTGTTAATGGACATATATTGCAAAGTGACTTGTTTTTACAAGCTCTTTAATAGCAATGCTTGTAATGAGACAACCCCTTTAATGTACTTATAATCAGTAATCAAGTTTAAGGACCAGGCAGTCAGTATCTCACAAGCCTTAATGGCTGATACCAGGGAACAATACACTGTATGCGTTGTATAGCAGAAAACATAAGATTAAGGCTGCGTCTACACTGCAGAATGGCACGCCTTTTGCCGCAGTCTGGGGATTTCAGGCGCCCCATTTAATGGTACAGTACTATAATCCTATAAACCGTCAGTAAGGAAATCTGACCCCGGAAAACCCAAGCAGCGTAGAGTTCGGATTTTCCATTGAGGTTTATGGGGATGATTTACAGTCTAAATACTGAATCCGCTTAAAAATCTGACTGTAAACCTGTGCCTTGTAGACATTGCCTTTAATATCCCCGTCACTTTGATTGTTTACTTATGAATTCAGCCAAGAAAATTGCTGTCAATCCTGTCCAGGGGAGCTGTGTAAACCCTGGAAATAGGCTGCACATAGTATTGATATCACTGGGGAATCCAGTACAATACAAAGGAATCTGACGCGTTTAATGCTCCGATAACCTCCGCTGACCTCATTAAAGCTGAAGCTGGTTTCTCCCAATTTACAAACACGTTTTATCACTGGGCCGCTCCCAAATTTCTTACCTGGAGACTTTTTTTCTCCTAACATTCTAAGAAACGTATCAATATGGAGAGAATGGTTTAAAAATTATTGAATGAAGGAATGTGAAGCAATATACAAGAAACTACAAGCAACAGTAAGTACAGACGGCACGTGCCCCCAATAAAGGCCCATGTACTCGGGATGATCGTCGTCCAAATTAGCATTCATAAGAACAGTTGTTCCGGACCATTGCCCTGTGTAAAACGCCATGCGATAAGCTGATGAACAGACGAACCTTATTTAGTCGGCTCATTGCATCTATGCGGAGGATAAAAACCATCATTTTGGCAGCAGAGGCGGCTCCATATTCTTTTTCCTATTCTTTTTACTACCGGAAAGCGTGACCACTGTAACTCAGCAGTCATATGCCATACTACTGGCATCACAGCTCAATGGAGGGGCATGTGACGCCGAGTATACGGCATGTGACTGCGGAGACTGCTTAGTGGTTACAGTGATCACATGCTGGCCGGTAGGAAAACAGTTTTTATTTGAAAAAAAACTTATACTCGAGTATAAGCCGAGTTTTTCAGCACAAAAAAAATGTGCTGAAAAATCTGTCCTCGGCTTATACTCGAGTCACTGTCGGCGCTCGGGCGCTGCGATGGCCCAGGCGCTGGCAGGGACACTTCAGCTCTATGCGACTCCTCAGGGAGCGCATACAGCAGAATCCCGAGTCAGCCCACAACGTCCTGGTGCTGCCGTGGCCCGGCGTTGTCGGCACTCTCTTCACCTGTATGTGACTCCTCTGGGAGCGCATACAGGTGAAGATACCACTACGTAGCAGAGAGCGAGCGCGCCCTGCTCCGCAGTGGACTCCGGACAGCCACAGAGTATCCGGCATAGGCAGCGTGTTATGTCATCATGCTGCCTGCACGGCCTGATGAGATCCGCCTATACCACAAGACGTAGCATCGGGAGTCGGAGCAGTGAGGGAGAGAGGTAAGTACTTTTATTTTTTTTTTTTTTTTAAACCCGGCCTATAACCTGCCTATGGGGACATATACCTCCTATACCTGTCTATGTAATTTTATTGGTATCCATTTTTATTTTTGAGATTTACCAGTAGCCGCTGCATTTCCCACCCTAGGCTTATACTCGAGTCAATAGGTTTTCCCAGTTTTTTTGTGGCAAAAGTAGGTGCCTCGACTTATATTCGGATCGGCTTATACTCGAGTATATATGGTAATTGTATTTTCCGCTAATTACCCTGTATATTCTTTCCTTCTAGAGTTAATTTAAAGGGGTTGTCTCACTACATTGATTCATCTCACCTCAGTCCTCTTTTCTTGTTTTCATTTTGAATTCAGGGGAGTGTTTACTGGCTTCTACTAGGCTCCGTTTCATGAGCACACAGACTATTACTGCTTGGATACAACTGCATCAAGTGCAAGCAGCTTAGCTACAAGTTTAGCTACGAGTTTTGTGCCAGGATGGTATAAAGTTCTCTCAGTTCCAGCCAATTTATGTGGAAATGTCACTAGGAATTATAATGAGCTTGCTAAACATCTGCTTTCCATCTTGGATGCCATTTCTTCTTCGCATGAAGTGAAGGTGCCCGATTTCCTGACCCACCCATGTAATGAATGCTGAACATAAACACACAGGAAGGAATTCAAGGCCTTCTTGTACCATATGAATCACTATGTAACTTTTCAGATTGTAGCTCCAGGTAAAAGGTTTTTTGCTGTTATGTTTGTGTAACAATGTTGCTTTCCAAAGCGTATGTCACCCTGAATGTGGTTAAACCACATTTCTGCAGCTTAACAACAAAATAAAAAATTAATTTTTTTCCTTAGAATTCACAAAAAAATTAGAGAGAGATTCTTGTAGCAGGGTATGGTAAGTAGCTTGGTGCGTCAGGCAACCAGGATGTGTTCAGTAGAGAAAGTGGCCTCTTTCTTCCTTTGGCTTGAGGATCAACCTGGAAAAGGACCTGGTTGTTAAATTGATAGAGAATGGAAGGGTCACAGGTTTGGCCCATTTAACCTCATTTGCTGCCAGCTGAGATGGCTCTTTCGGCTGGGTTCACAAGTTTTGGCAATGGGCAGAGGTGCATCATGTGGACAAGAACTGCAGAAATTTCACACAAAAAGTTATAATCTACAGAGCTGTCTTAACAGGATAATGGGCCCCTGGGCATAGCATTGCAGTGGGCCTTCTCCAAATAAATGACATCACACTTGGCCAAGTCTCGAGCCCCCCCCAAGCACACCCATATTATCACGCCACTTATGTCTGAACACCGGCAGCCTGCAAGACTATGTGGCAGGGCAGGGAGCCTTTGACTCCCTTCTCCGCCATGGTTTTTATCTGTTTGCACATCCTAAAAACACACAAACAGTAAAATAAGCAAAACCAACCATGGGAACCTGGGTATGTTTCTTGTATTCCTGGGGCACACTTGGGGCCCCTATACTTGTGGGGCCCTTGGGCAACTGCCTAGTGTGCCCAATGGAAAATATGGCCCTAATAACGTATGGCTAAAGGACCCACAGAGCTATTGAGGCTACTTTCATTCTAAAATCCTCTGCTTTAGACACAATTTCTTAGCGTGTCTGCTGCCATGAGCCAGTCTATTCCAGGAGACAGTGATCCCATGAGCTTCGCCTATTATGATACATATTGCATTACTGTAGTGACTGCAACATGATGAAAGAAGGCTCCACATTTGATTGGGTCATCAGGATTTTCTGTAACAAGATCAGGAACTGATGAACCCGGTGCAGTCAGCCCTAGAAATATAATAAAGACCGCAGGTCTATATGATAACCTGCTATTAGGGCACACAGAGCATTACCCCAACAACACTGCTTCCTTCCAGTCGATCCTCAACTCCACTGACCAGCTGATCCACATCTCTTAATCCTCTTCCAATTTATTCACTGGCTACTCATTGCCCAGCAAATTCCTTTTAAAGGGGTTGTACCTTGCACCCAGCCACAACACTTTGCTATATTCGGGAGCTCCCATAGAAGAAAAGGGATAGGACGGCCGATAGGACGTCCTCCTCATTCTCATGCATGGTTGGCTCACAACTAGCTATGAGCTACCAGTGCAGTAGATTTTACCTTGTTATAAAACCCCTTTTAAGGGGTTTTGCAATGAAGTAAAATTGACGTGGGAAGCTTGCAAATGAAGTAACAAGCATTTTCACCATTCATTATTATTAAAAATTCTGCACCGTTTTTGTTTTAACTGCTCCTTTAGTGATCCATTGTTTACAGCTTTACAGGGATACGACCAGGGCTGATACGACTTCATTCATGCAAATAAATAAAAAAGAAACCTCAATGAGGTCTGTGCATTGATAAAGAGAAAAAAAAACAGGTTTGGTTCCTGCAGGGATTTGAACCTAGGACCCCTGTGTCTGTAGGCAAAAGCTTTACTGCTCAGCTACTCACAATGCTTTATATAAACACACCTTTCTTTGGCTAGAACAGGGGTGTCAAACTGCCGGCCCTCCAGCTGTTGGGAAACTGCAACTCCCATCATGTTTACTGTTTTAAATAATTTACAAATGCATGATAATTGAGTTTCCCAACCGGGGGCCCCGCATTTGACACCTGGGGGGCTAAGAGGGGAAAAGGCCTGGTATGTCACCCTGCTGGTCACATGAATGCAATTCAAACAAATCACACACGCCCCCTCTGAGCACACAGAGCTGAAGAGCAGGATGCAGGAGGTATGAAATGAGATCGTGGCAGAACCCCTTTAAGTTACTAACAATGACATACAACGCTCTCCATAACCTGTCCCCTCCACAGTCTCCACTGCTCACAGGACGTCCTCTGCTCCTCACACAACCATCTCCAAGTTTTTTCTCCCTCAACCCCCCCCATACTCCAGCGCTCACTACCCCAACACATCAGACTCTCTCCTACAACTTTCAAAAGTGACCTGAAGAACCAGCTCTCCGATAACAATAACCCTGCTGCCATTACACCATAATACAGACATCCCCATCCCTCACCTTCTGTCTCCTTCCTACGGTCTTGTAGATTGTAAGCTCTCGCTGGAAGAGTCCTCTGTATTAATTTGTTATTTTGTGCTTACATTGCATTTGTTCTGGTCTTATATTATGAATTTGATCCCTCTTGGCTTGTACAATATTATAATAGGGACACAAGGGATAAGGTGTTAGCGTACAGATGTAATTAAAAATACATCATAAGTAAACATGAAAACATTCTTATTAAGATGATCAAAATGAGGGTTCGGCTACGTCTACACAGCACAGAAATACCCTCGGATTTTCAGTGGTTTCCATACTATGAGAGAGTACATTGTGCCGCATAGACAGCAATGAAAAACCCGGGCTGTGCTCTATACAGTACAGGTTTTTAACCACCACATTAAAAATCCAGCTTGCAAATTCCGCCGGTGTTTTGCGGTTTGTCATGGGTTTCCAGTGCATTCAATTGTACCGGCCGATGGCAAAAACTAAGACCGACCTTTGTTTTTGAGCAAATCAATGACAAAAATCGTGGTCCTCCATAGGACAAAATGGCATTGACTTTCCGATGTTTTTTGTCCTATGCTGTGTGGCCTTAACCTCATTTAGTTAAGAGAAAAGACCGCTTCAGGGGGCCTATAAAAACTATAAATGTTTCAGGTTCAACAGACTTTCTGCCATAATCATTTTTAAAACAGAGCTGACCAAACAAGGGGCAGCCCACGCTTGAGAAAGAAGGTTTTTACATGAAAATAAGAGGATTCTCACGTAAAGAATGAGAAGTGCATTCTTGTCAGGGAACTGGGCACTACCCCTACCACACCTATATATAGACCTCCCCTTTTTCCTCACATTCTGTCTGCTTCTTTCTTCACTGTAAATTGTGAACTCTTGTGGGCAGGGTCCTCTCTCCCTCTTAAACATTTTTTTGTCAGATAATGCATTTTTTTTTCTGATCTTTCAATTATTTTTAACCAAAACATTGTACAGTGCACTGGAAGCAATGGCGCTATACAATAAAGCTCTGGATGTATTTAGGTTAGGATCACTAGATCTTTGGAGAAGAACCCTTAAACCAGGGTTTATTGTGAAAAGCCCGAAAATTTGGGGTCAGGAAGGGTTTTTTTCCTAAAATTAGACAATTGACTTCTACCCATGGGGTTTTTTGCCCCCCTCTGGGCGACACTATGGGAATGGGTAAACGCAGGAGCTTTCTTTTTCAGTCTTAAAAACTATGCAACATTAAAAAAAAATCTACAGTTATCACTGAACCGTAACATTTATTTAAACAGATCATTTAGTGTGAAACATGAACTCTAAAAATTGGTTAAAAAAAGCCCCAAAATCTTTTTTCTGTATCCCCATCACAAAAATTATGTACCCAGAAACAGTGAATCAAAAAACTTTACTCCTGCCCCAAAATATCAGGTCTGGGCCTGACCTGAGGTATATTAGTGATAACTCCACAATCAACTATCCAAAAGACACCAAAGGGGTTATCTACCTACCAATAATTCTAAAACATAACTTTTAATAATATAGGTCATAAAAGCAAGACTTACTTGCTCGATAAGGGCGACCCCACCTGGAACCTATAGTTTAGGGATGTAACACTATATGTAGAGAATCCCTATAATGATGCTCCTAAAAAATACATAGATGTCTATATCATCAAACGCAAAGAAAGAAGGCGTATGCCTATATCACCAATCTTAAAAAGGATAGTTGAACAGATACTGTCCCAGTACTTCTATCGTCTGTCCTTTTGATAGGTAGGCTTGTGAGTAGGTGTTAGTAGTAAGTCTTGCTTTTATCACATTATTGGTAGGTAGATAACCCCTTTGGTGTTTTTTGGACCCAGAAACAGTAAAAAAAAAATGCAATTTCTTCCACAGAAAACAACACCATGCCACATAGCCATGTCGATAGAAACATAAAAAGTTATGCCAGAGGAAAAACAAAAACATTTTGGCATTTGGGCCAAACGAGTCCTGGTCATTAAAGGGTTAAGTTTGTTGTTAAATATTTACCATGACTGTTCCAAGACTGCACCAAGCAAATAGTGGAGAAGAACAATGTGGGGCTGTCTGGGGAATGATGGCTCTATACAGGTATCACAGCCTGGAAGTGACTTGTACTAATGACCAGGAGAGGTTTCAGTTTAAACTGAAAGTGGTTTGTATTTTAAAAGGAACCTGTCACATAGGTTATGCCCCCTTGCTGAGGACAGCACAGCCTAGTGTCAGACCTGTTGTTTCCAGTGCTGTGTCCCTTATTCTGTAAAATGCAGCCGTTTTAGAGTATTTACCCCTTAAAGAGAACCTGTCACATAGGTTATGCCCCTTGCTGAGGACAGCACAGCTAGTGTCAGACCTGCTGTTTCCAGTGCTGTGTCCCTTATTCTGTAAGATGCAGCAGTTTTAGAGCATTTACCCCTTAAAGAGAACCTGTCACCTAGTTTTTGCCCCCGTGGCTGAAGACAGAACAAGCTCATGTCAGACCTGCTGTTTCCAGCGCTGTGTCCCTTATTCTGTAAGATGCAGCAGTTTTAGAGCATTTACCCCTTAAAGAGAACCTGTCACATAGGTTATGCCCCCTTGCTGAGGACAGCACAGCCCAGTGTCAGACCTGCTGTTTCCAGTGCTGTGTCCCTTATTCTGTAAGATGCAGCAGTTTTAGAGCATTTACCCCTTAAAGAGAACCTGTCACATAGTTTTTGCGCCCCTGGCTGAGGACAGAACAAGGTAGTGTCAGACCTGCTGTTTCCAGCGCTGTGCCCCTTATTCTGTAAGATGCAGCAGTTTTCGAGTATTTAATGCTCAAATCTGCAGTTTTCAGCCAGAAGAGTCATTCGAAGAGTCCTTCAGTGTCAGTTTTTTTCATACCCCGCCCACCTCAACTGATAAACCTATTACTTTGAATAGGTAGAAACATGTGAATAACTGTCAGTGGGCGGAGCTAGCCTTTGGTGGGTGGAGCTAACACCTGCTCATGAATAAGATTTGAGGGGTAAATGCTCTAAAACCGCTGCATCTTACAGAATAAGGGACACAGTGCTGGAAACAGCAGGTCTGACACTAGATTGTGCTGCCCTCAGCAAGGGGGGGCATAAACTATGAGACAGGTTCACTTTAAATCTTAATCATGAGCAGGTGTTAGCTCCGCCCATCAAGGCTAGCTCCGCCCACTGACAGTTATTCACATGTTTCTACCTATTCAAAGTAATAGGTTTGTCAGTTGAGGTGGGCGGGGATTGACTCCGATTGGCATTTTTTTAAAAAAAAAAACAAACTCTTAAGGACTCTTCTAATGACTCTTCTGGTTGAAAACTGCAGATTTGAGCATTAAATAAACGAAAACTCCAGCATCTTACAGAATAAGGGACACAGCAATGGAAACAGCAGATCTGACACTACCGTGTTCTGTCCTCAGCAAGGGGGAAAAAACCATGTGACAGGTTCTTTTTAAAGTCGTATCCAATAAATATATTTTACAACGGCAAGCAAAAGGGTAACAATGTTTTGAACTTGTGACTTTCAGGCTCCAGATCTCACCATCCACTACAGCTTTGAACGTGAGACTTCATCATTTCATAGACACTCATCTTGGCTATCTCATACATAAGTTTGACCAGTAACTATTTAGCATATGCTTAGTTATACAGATTCTTGTCATGTAACTGCATTGTTACGGTTTTGCTCCTGGTGGCGAGACAATCTTTTTCTTCTTGTATAATACAAATTACAACCTGTTCTTACATTCCCTAATAGCTCAGTGTGTTATTAGGCTGATTCCCAAGCGAAAGCTCATTGGTTCGAGCAGCCATGAAGATTTCCCAAGAAAAAAGAAGCGGCATCATCCAGCTCATCGATAGTGGTCACTGGTCCAAGAAAATGCCCAAACTGCTTCATGTGAGGCCCTGACAGCTGGAAGAATATGAAATGGAGAGACTTCATTTCCAAGCCTAAAGGCGGAGGTCCAGACAAAATATCGGAGTCAACAAGTTCTATGAGTTCTAATGTGACAGAGAAGGCAGTGGAGGCGGCTCGTAGGCTTTGTAAGAGTGAGATCACAGATGTCCATGAAAGCACCGGGCAACAAACATTACACAGGTCTGGAATGATGGCTCAAAAATGGGCGATTTGGAGTGATGAGATGAAAGTCAATAGACCGGGCTCTGACAGTGGAAAATGGGTTTGGAAGAATCAAGGGAAAAGGAGACTAATGGATCGAGAAATTGAAGAAACTGTCAAATTCGGTGGAGGAAACCTGGTGATATAGGGATGTTTCACAGCCAAAGATGTTGGATACCTGACCAGGACCGATGGTGACCTCAATGTTGAGCTATATGTGAGTGTCCTACAAGAGGAGTTATTTTATACACTCAAGTACTATGGGTATTAAAAGGACGACATAGTGTTCCAGCAGGACAATGACCTGAAGCAGACGTCAAGGAAGGAATGGTTCAATGATAATGAAGTAGAGTTGCTGTATTGGCCTCCACAGTCCCCAGACCTCAACCCAATCCAACACTTGTGGGTAGAGTTGAAGAAGAGACCCGGGATCAGATTTTGGTCAAGACATGCTTGAATCTGATCCACTGCATGCACAGAAGGATTCAGGCAGTATTGAAAGCCAAATACTAACAAAATAATAAAAATTAACATTTTGAATTTTAGGAGCTAAACAGTAACAATGCAATTATATGACAAGAATCTGCAGAACTAAGCAGATGCTAAATACTTGCAAGTCAAATGTACATATAAGATTGATGATTGTCTATAATATGATGGAAGCCTCATGTACAAAGCTCTAGTGGATGGTGAGATATGAAGCCAGAAAGTCACAAGTTCTAAACATTGTTACCATTTTGCTTGTCAGTATTTGTTCTACCTAAATAGCTTGATTATTGTATCATAAGGTGATAAAAAGCCTGATGTTAGCATTTTACTACAGTAAAGTTATCACTTAAACATGCATCATGTATGAGGGAGTCAGGGAAATTGAGGAGACAGAGTTGGATCTTTGGCTTACCGACTCCACAGCTCTGCTGTCAATAAATTTCTACTATTTTTTTTTTTATTTTTTTTTTTTTTACTTCCAGTGGTTAAAAGTCTGTCACTGTCATGTGATGTTACACCTACAGTCAGGGACAGATCCAGTATTTTGGTGCTTCAGGCAAATAAGGTAAATGGTGCCTACCCTCTGCTTACATGGAAAATTCAAATGCCTGGCACGGACCTGACACATAATGCCTGTGGCTATTCCACCAAATTATTTATTTTTTTAAAACATTTTTAAAAATGTGTATTTGTATTTTAGTCCCGCTGGGGTACTTTACTATACTGCAATACTAACATAACACAGAATAGCTTAGAATTACTGCTCTCCTAATACACCCTCAAGCATGGTGCAATAGGAGCAGAAAGATAACCGGCCTGAGAGAAATAATTAGACCCCCGACAGTCATGACAACAAGTTGGCGCCCACCTTATCAAATAATGGAGGGAGGCATCCCCATCCTTCATAACTGCCTAGATGCCGAAGATCAGGTCTATTAAATTTCAATATAATAGTGCCCGCAGACTGCACAATATTTATATACAAGTTTACCGTGGTTTTTAAGGAACATGATGCCACCAGTATCTCCTTAGCCCACAATACCTTTATTCTGCAGTGTTATCAACAAATCAGGGTTAGGATCTATCACTATGTATAGAACGAGAAATAAGACTGAAAAATATACCACCTTTACCACGAGGCCACAAATAGGAGTTGTTGAACATACACGTATACATATATTTACAGTTGCATCCATTGTGGGGAAAAAAAAAAAAATCAAGAAGTAGAGGCGTTCACACCCAGTATTATGCCCAAATGCCTCTTTCAAAGTTGTGCAGGGAATTTGATGACTGTACTGAGCTGCTTCTTACCCTTCTTTAACATGAAACCTGTATAATAGCGCTTTGCTCTCCAACCCGCCACCACTTGCTGACTTTCCCGCTCAAGATGACGCTATTAGCTAAAGTAGACGCTGGATTTTGTTACAAAGAACTTTATATATTTTAATGGAGCCAAATGATGAGAGGTGTAATCTCAGCAGTGTCCCTAATTACATTTTATACAAAGGGTCCGGCTGGTGCAAGATAAGAATTGCTAGTGGGTGGTGCAGGGGTGATGCTCAAGCTGTATGGAGCTCTGATATTACTTATGGCAGTCCTGCAAACCATTATTCATGGTGATTGATAACAAATTTGTCTCCTAAATATGTGATCTTTCAGTTTGGTTTTTATTCAGCTCAAAATACAAGTGTACGGCACGACTGGCTAAATTCAGCTGTCACTCCCAAAAATTGCAAACCCCGCTGGGTTTTAGGAATTTTTCCCCAAATCATCCGCTTTGTGGAAGTTTCCCGAGGGTACAAACAAGCTCACTAGCTAATCAATAGCTTATGTGTTTGGCCACCTTTAGGGTGAATGCACACAAGTCTACAGAAACAACGCCCCCATATGGCTGGATAAGTTTGCTGGTTGCTACCCTGCATAAAGCAATGGTTTCATCAACATGTGGTTGAAGCTGAAGGCCAATGTGTTTAAAAAATTGGCTAGATATTCTATCATGCCGTCTCTAACCTGTGGAGGGATCCTACAAGCCATCTGGACCTCGGGTATCTTCTATATACCTCATCATCATTAAAAATAAGGGGAAAAAGTCAAAAAGGGACTCCCTTTTCTCTATTGTTGACTTTGTTATTGAGTTCCCATGCATTTAGTTGTTCCCTGATGAACCCCGAAATAGGGGAGAAATGCATCAGAATTTAATAAACTATTGCATATATGACTAAGTATACACTTCAATATATATATATTTTAGGGCCGGTTGTGTTCAATCTTTTTGAGGTTTGTATATGTACCTAAAAGGTAATACTTGATGATGTGTTTTGATATTTGAATTTTGTGTTACTGCAAACAGTTATATGACGTGTTTATCTGTCTGGTTGGGCATTTTTAATAATCAATATAATACCCTTCATACATTTTTTCAGTAATTATATCCTTTCTATCCTTTGACAAAGGATTCCCTGGTAAAATTTTTCTAGGGACATTAATTTTTTTTTTTAGTTTAGGTTCCAGTTTTGGGGGCCCCCTTTCAGGGTGGTTTCCCCCAATTTTTGAAGGGGGGGTTTTTTTTGTAGGGTTATTGTGTTAAGGATTTAATTTTTTTTCTTTCCCTTTTTAGATTGTATATTTATTTAATAAAAGCTACGTCTTATCTGGTCCTAGGGATTATACATTTTGTGGGTTTTTTTCTCTCTCTAATTAAGTGTTATAACCGGGCATTTGTATATCTTTGGGGTAAGCCCTTACCCATTTATTTGTTATAGGGCAGATGTAATTTTCTGCTGTGTTTCAACCCTTAGGCAGGGTTCACATGGCATAATTGCCAGGTGTAATTACCCCCGCAATACCCGGGGACTGGGGAGCTCGCGCCGCCCCCCGCTGCGGGGGGGAGCGGGAAAACCGCCGCCCCGAGACATTCATTAACTAGCGGCGGTTTCAACCACAAAGTAATTTAAATGCCTTATCCCCCCCCGCGGCATTTTTTTTCGGCAGGGGAGGAAGAAATCCTAGTCTCTATGAAACTGTGGATTACCGAAATGATGGGACGTATCTCCCCAAAAGGTAGACGGCGCGAAATACGGGGCAGTACCCCCCTTTTAAGCCGGGGATCATCCCTTAGGGTGCTCCATACGGCTATACAAAAATACTGGTGGTTCCGGTTTTAGAATGGACGTATTTTGTCGTCTTTTGGATTGTTTTAGGGACGATTCTGTCTTGGTTTTGGTTTCCCCCACCTCCCCCCAAAAACAGATGAAGTTGTACATGTTCAAATTTTTTTCGGAACATGGCGGCTGAAAACCCCAAATTCCCGTGTAGACTACTGAATGGAACTTCTATTAAGTCTATGGGGGGGTTTTTCGGGTGGGTTTTTTTCAATGTTCCCAAATCTGCAAAACCGCTGAAAACCTGACGAGAAAACCATGCCGTGTGGACGGACCCTTGGACAGGACTTGAGTGAGAGACTACTCTTACAGCAGCTAAACCACATGCCTCTAAATTTCTAGGGTGAGAAAAGATACAAGGATGAGTCTGGGGATCGGAGCACCCGGTATTAATATTACAAAACATCAATTTCACAGACACGTGTGTGACACTGGTGCCTGGAGAGGTTTCCACATTTCCTTACACAGCCTCGGAGTAAACAATGTCCTCCACAGGGGGGGGCCCCCCCCCCCCCCATTGTTATTTTTTTAAATTTTTTTTTTTAAAAATTTTTTTTAATTAAATTTTAAAATATAAATGTTTTAGTTTTTGTAGGGGGGGGTTGAGTAAAAGTGTTTAATATTTTTTTGAATTAAAAATTTTGGGTTTTGATTAAGGAAAATTTTTTTTTTAAAAAGTTTTGTGGAATTTTTGACATCATTTTATTCTTGGTTTATCTGCTTTTAAAAATTTAATGTTTAAGCTTTTAATTTCCACCAGAGAGTTATGGCAATGGATCAAACCTTTTTTTCAGCAATGGGGTAGGGTTTTTTTGGTCATTCATTTTTTTAATACACTGCAATAACATTCTTAAGAGTCGTCTTACCCTTCAAAGAACTGCCAATGCACTTAGTGCTTGTAAGGAGGAGATGACAAATCATGTCCTCTACGACAAGGTAATACAGACATCATTCCGAATGTGTGGCACGTAGATGAGGCTTTCTGGATCTTTAAAAAAAAAAATTTGTTTGCAAAAAACTGTGTAAAATGTTTGCAACAACACTATTCAATTTTACTAAACACAGCCAAGCAGGTTTTAACTACACACTCCCCCAAAGTTAGGGAATTTGGTTTTTTGGTTTAAAAAATTTTAAGATTGAATATTTTTTTTGTTAAAAAAAAATTAAATGCCTAAAGGGAAAACCATCTCTTATCTTTAAATTTCATGTCCACTGTTCAGTTTTTTTGGTACTTTTGCAAACTTTCTGAACCTAAAAAGGAGTTTAAGGGGCAAAATTCACAACAGGTGTTTGATCCTAATTTGCTCAAAAAATGTAGGGGATTAATTTTTTAATTAGGATAATACAGTCCTCCTCATCATGCTTTTTTCCTTTTTGACTTCATGAGACCAAGACAACCCCTTAAAAATTGATAAACAGCACTCCCATTTGAAGCTTAAAAAGATGAGCTTTCAGACGGAAGGGGGCCATTGAGCGGTAGTGTCACAGAGGACTCAGCAAGTTGTATCAGAAATCAGAGGACTGAAGAGTCACGAAACAAAGAAGTGGACTTGGGTTTTGGGCTCCATCCCACTAAATGACCGCTTCATTGAAAAAATCCCCCTGCGGATCCGGATGAGAATGCTCACAATCCAGGGGTGTTTTTGAGAGGTGAGAAGAAACCAAGTGTCATGACAGGCCATTAGTAACCAATTTACTCACCGGGTCTTTTTTATTAGATGATTTGGCAAAGGGTGTCTTCCGACGAGCATAGTCTCTCCCTAATCTCCGCATCGTTGGTAGCCATATTTCTGTTGACTTTCATTGCTGAACCCGCACCAGGACCATTGTCTTTGTCCAGCATAGATGGGCCCTGGTTATGGAAGATGATGATGCCGTGCTGGGGGTGTGGTAGGTCTCTTTTCCGCGACCACTTGGGTAAATTGTTACAAATGGCTATGTGAAATTGGGGTTTCCTCCACCTCCTTTTTCCGTGCCCGGAGTTTTTGGCATCCCTCATTTTCCCGGTTATGCAGGGCATTGTTTACAATGAAACAGTCATAAGTAGTTTTTGGAGCCAAAGGGGTTTCACTTTTTTTCCTTTCTGTGACTCTTCCAGTCTCTCTTTATCTCTGTTGCAACCTGCTGAAGACACGCTAAGCTCAATGGCCACTTGCGTCTGACAGCATCATGCTTCAAGCCTCGCAATGGCGAGGTTCTACTGATCAATCGTAATGTGTTGGCTTGGTCTCATGATGTCAAAATGTGAACAGCATGTGAGGAGGGCTGTTTTATCACAAAATTTAAATGAACCTTCTAAATTTATTGGACAATTCAGGGGGTCAAACACCCGTTGGGAATTTTGCCATTAAACTCCTTGTAAGAATCGCAAGTTGTTTAAAAAGTATTGAAATATTTAACAAATTGGGAAAAGTCATTCAAATTAAGAGATGGCCTCATTTGGCATTTAAAGAAAAAAAATAAGAAATGTTATGTCCATCCTGGATTTTCAACCAAAAGCCAAATAGCCCTAACTTTTTGTGAGTAGTGTATGTTACTTCTATCTGGACTGGTCCGGGCACCTTATACAGTAAGGTATATACAGAATGTATACATGTATCATAGATCTGAACAATTAAAATATTATTATGTGTATTTTCTTTTCAGTTTTTAGGCCTAGTTCACCATCTGGTATTCCTTTTAGACCTCTTCGCAGAGGCTTCAGCAGGTCTGTTAAATGATGGACACCAATGGCATCTGGCAAACATTTACTACTATGTGGTCCGTCAGGTTTCTGTCCTTCTAACAGTGATTTAACAGAAAAATAGTGCTGCACCAAAGGGAACCTCCAAACACAGAGGTTAGTTTTCCAGAGTCCCAGAATGATACACATGCAAGGCAACCTCAGAGAATGGGAAGATGATCCCCTTAGAAATGAATGGAGAAAACTGCACAAGCACAGCATTCTCTAGCTATGAACTGGACTCAGATGCAAAAGGACAAGAAGGGAAATTCCTTTTAACTAGGATCAACTGGAAAACTCAGAATAATGGGCTCACTTCCATCCATTTCAATATTCCTTAAAACTCTAGACACAGGACAGCACCCTTGCCAAAATCCAAAGTGAAAAAAGTTCACTGAAAACTAACTTTCCTGGATTCTTTATTCCAGGGGTCCCCAACCGCCGGGCTGGAGACCAGCACCGGGTCCTCGGCCCCGGCAAACACAGATCCCAAACCCGCCCGATTTTACCCGGGTGGTCAGCATTACTCTGCGCACCGTTGAGTCGGCCGCGCAAATTTTTCAGCTCACAGTCAGGCAGCTGCACACAGCCTGACTGCAACTTGGGGATGACATCACTCCCTGCATCAGATAAACAAACACAGGGGAGGGGAGGGGGAAGGGGAGGGGTAAAAGGGGTTGGTCCGGGGGGAAACCAAAGAGCACAAAAATTTACTTGTAGCTCCTTAACAAAAAAAAGACACCACAATATTTTGGAAAACTTCTTTATTTTTGTCCCAAATGTTAAAGTAACTTGTAGTGGACAACCCCTTAAAGGGTTGTTCACTATAAGGGTTCTTTTTTAAATTAAAAATCTTGCAAAACAAGCACTTTTGGGGAATAGTGTCCTTTAAAATGTCCACCTATTTCCCAGAATCCCTCTTGTATGGGCTGCATCAGCTCCTCAGGTCGCTATAGCTACGGGACCTGTTTGATCTATCCTGATAGCTGCCAGCACTGGTCGCTATAGTTACAGACCTAGTGTCCTCACTGCAGGAGAGTAGTAGTCAGTAAACACCCCTGAATTAAAAAAATAAAACTGAGAAAACAGGACTGAGGTAAGATGAATCGATGTAGCGAGACAACTCCTTTAAGTATTAGGCTAGGTTCACACGGTGTATTTGCAGGGCGTAATTACGCCCCGCAATTACGCCGTGTGGCCGGGGCCAGCACCTCGCCGGCCATAGATTTCCCATTACCAGCGACGCGTATACCTGCTGGTAATTCCCCATGTCACTTATCTCCCCCCGCGTTGGATTCGCCGAGCAGGGAGGGGAGACGTAATCCATATTTCCCTTATGAAACTGTGGATTACCGTAATGACTGGACGTATTCCACCAAAATTTTTGCGCACTCCGGCGCGTGATTACGGACTGAAATACGTCCCATTTCAAGCCGTGTGAACATGGCCTTAGAGTGTGCTTGGTTTCATAAAGATCCCATAACACAACTCCTGGAGCCCAACTTTCTATTTGCAACAAATGGGATGGCAGAGTAGAAGTGGAACCAGCACCAAGTCAGAAAATGTTTGTTCAATGCCCAATGAGGGGAAGAATACGTTTCCAAGAATAAAGGAAAGCCAACACCACTCACAGTGACGCAGCTTTCCTTCAAGCATTACTAAGCATTGATCCCACAAACCCGGGAGCTACAAAGCACACAGATGATTTCCTGTTAGGCTAGGTCTCCACTGCACACATATTCAGTCGTTTTTTTTCCAGCATTTTTCACTTTCTAAAACTGCTGAAAAAACAACTGGAAACAGATCCCGTAGTCTTTAATAGTAAAAACGTGCTGTAGTCCCCACAGAACTTTTTTTGCTGATGGTCGTTTTTTGTAACATGCAGAAAATTATTATTATTATTACTATTGGAGTCTACGTAAACTACCGCACTTTTTTTTAGGTGTGTATTTTGGCCGTTTCTGCTTAAAAAATTGCACAGGTGTTTTAACAAGGTATATGAATTTTGCATACGTTAAAAACTGTCCAAAGAACTGAAAATTACCCCAAAAAAACTGAAAATTACCCAAAAAACTCATTGGAAACACAGCCGCTGTGGATAAAAACCTGACGTTCAAAGCAGCTTTTAGATTTATGTTTTCAGCAAGTTTTTTGTCTTGTGCTTTGTAGATCTAGTTTTAGTCACAAACATCACAACAAACATTCC
The DNA here is from genome assembly GCA_025379985.1 of Phyllomedusa bahiana. Classification (NCBI taxonomy): domain Eukaryota; kingdom Metazoa; phylum Chordata; class Amphibia; order Anura; family Hylidae; genus Phyllomedusa; species Phyllomedusa bahiana. The sequence goes on along the minus strand of JAODAL010032572.1, from coordinate 396 downwards.
TTAAAACAGGAGGGGGCAGATGTATGATTCATGTGACCATAGAATGCATTGCATGTTATTTGTCAAACCAGAACAAATTACATTTGACTCCAGTCCCAAAAAATATTGGCTCACTGAGAACAAAAGTTTCTACCACTCATCCCTGTTCTACAAAATTGTATTAACTTTTCCTGGAAATAAAATCTTAGACTTCCCCATGTTTATTATGTTACGTTACAATGACTTGCAGATGTGTTACGTGACCGTAACGAGTGGTCCCGCAGCCCATGGATCGGGCTGCGGGCGCGCTCATGTACCAACTGTGTCCCCTGGCTCGGGGACGAGTAGCGCCGCGGCTCGCGTGTCAGGGCCCCGGGTACACTGTTCCCCCCCGCCGATCCACTTTCCCTTTTGCTT